>PVHP010020808.1:0-30204 GCA_004024765.1 Zapus hudsonius | reverse complement strand
GTGGGCTCAGGGAGTTTCCTTATACTACTAGTTTTTTCTTGGTCTTTTCCGATAACTCTCTCAGTTCTAGGAATCTCTTTCTCAATACCTTCCCTTAATAAGTAATTCTTCTATTGTAAGTCATCTAGGACTCTTCCCAAAAGTCCTTTAGCTGTTTTCAATCTCTCAATTGCTCGTAATAATGGGGGAGTGACTGAAGTAAAAACTTTATTTTTTATTTTCTCTTGGGAAACAAATCATTATAGTTTATTCCCTGTTTTCGTGAAGGTGGACTCAATGAACTAGAAAGAAGCAATGAGTTAGAGCCGTGAGCAGGTATTATGAAAATCAGAGCAATAAGAGAGCAGCCGAGAACACAAAGACTTGGAGTGCACAGCCTGTTCCAACGGGCAGACTTCCTTGAAGCAACTGCCTCAGTCTATGCAATTTCTCGCACAGACTCCGTCAGAGTTGGCGTGATATTGACTCCGATTGTTTGCCCCAAAGAAAGGGTAGATGCTGATATTGAGACATAGAAGTGTTGGAGGGGGTAGTTCATTCCTGTAATTCTAGCACTCAGGAGACTGAGACAGGAGGCTCAAAAGTTGGAGGCCCCTGGCCTGGGGCTACATAGCAAGTCCCCCTGTCTTTAAAAAAAGAAAGAAAAGACAGGGGCCCATCTTGATAAAACAAAAACTGAGAAGTGCTTTATTTTTAATTGATATCTTTATTGACCAAAATTAGCCTTTAAGTGTTTATTATTATCCCCTTTCTCATAATTTACCTGCCTCCTTAACCTGTTCAGCTCCATTAGAAATTTGAGTTAGAGGTCCCTGAACTAAAACAGTGAACTAAAAAAGAATGTGCAAAGGGGCAGTATTAGAAAGAAAGAGCAATTATATTGTGAAAGCCACTAACTTTAGGTATTGGCAACTAGTCCAAATTTTTATCTACAAGCACAAAACAAAATGTTCTTGGTTGTTGTATCTGCTTAAATGTTTTCTACTTGTACTTTTTTTCTGGTAACATCTTAACTGCTTTTCAGACGTTATCAGAATTTTTATGTAGCTTTGTCGCTTTACAAGGCTTTTTGATGACTATAACAATATATATCCCATTACTGCTTTTCAGGGGTTATACTTACGCAGTTTTGTTACTTTACAAAGCCTTTTTTTTCATGACTATAGCACTACAGTCTTATTTATATACCAAATTGAGAGATCAATACCTTTGTTTTAATCTTGACACTTTGCAAGCAGTTGAACAAAGTAAGCTAGCAGGACTAATGCTCTGTGTGTCTTTAGAGACAGCTGTGTGTGAGAGCTGGTTGGTAAGCATGGGTTTCTGATTTGAGAATGTATGTTTCTTACCTAAGACCTAAAGGTGTTTGTTTTGTTTGCAGGGCTGAGGATTGAACCTAGGACCTTTTGCATGCTAAAGAAGTGTTCTAATACTGAGCTATATCTCCAGCCCAGTGTCCAGATTCTTGAGAGTAAAGCCACTGTTTTTTATGAAACCTCTAATCCCAATGAGTTGCATTTAGCACAAAAAAGTGGCTATTTCAGATTTTGTGAATAACTATATCTTTGTAACTGAAAGAGGCGAGTTTTTCATTGCTTTAAATTGCTTTAAAGTTTAACTGAACTAATTTATATATCAATAATTTCTAGTACAAATAGGCTTTAAGAATAAATTAATTTGGGGTGGGAAGATGGCTCAATAGCTTAAAGGTGCTTGCAAAGCCTGGTTGCCTAGGTTAATTCCCCAGTACCTACTTAAAGCCAGGTGTGTAAAAAGTACACATACATCTGGAGTTTATTTGCAGCAGCAAGAAGACCTGATAAACTAACCTCCCCTTTCTGTGCTTGCAAATGAGTAAATTAAGAAAATATTTCTTTTAATTTTTTTGAACTCAGTGATCTATCTCTGCCTCCTGAGTGCTGGGATTAAAAGGTAAATCAATTTTTTAAAGAATAAATTTCAGTGGGCATGGTGGTGCACGTCTTTAATCCCAGCACTTGGGAGGCAGAGGTGGGAGGATCAGCCCGAGACTATAATAGTGAATTCCAGGTCAGCCTGAGCTAGAATGAGACCCTACCTTGAAAAACCTGGGGAAAAATCACATTGTAGGGGGCCTACATTTTTAAAATATTTTATTAATTATTTATTTGAGAGAAAGGGGGGGACTAAGGGAGAGAATGTGCATACCAGGGCTTCCAGCCACTGCAAATGAACTCCAGACACACGTGCCACCTTGTGCATCAGGCTTTATATGGGTACTGGGGAATCAAACCCAGGTCTTTCTGCTTTGCAGGCAAACACCCTAACTGCTAAGCCATCTCTCCAGTCCAAGGGTCTTACATTTTTGAGGTTTTTTTAATCTGTCTCATCAATTTGTGTTGTATTCTGTTGGTGAAATCTGTTGGGTTGACTGAACCAATTGACTTGGGATATGTAATCCTAAGTGTATGTGTTTGCTTCTTTCTCCTCACATTAGAATTTGGTGGCTTTGGTTCTGTAACAGGAAAAATTGAATGTGAAATTAAAATCAACCATGAAGGAGAAGTAAACCGTGCTCGTTATATGCCACAGAACCCTCACATCATTGCAACAAAAACACCATCTTCTGATGTGCTGGTTTTTGACTATACAAAACACCCTGCTAAGCCAGGTATGTAATAATAAAACCAAGCTATTACTTGAGCATATTTATTGATTCAAAGTGGTAAAGTTTTTAAAACTTCTCATTTAAAGTATATTGTATAGTGTTAAAGGGTTACAAGTTGAGAGAGTCCCATAGCCATCCTCACGTTCTCCAGAAGAACCTAACAACTGGGTTTATTGTAAGACTTACTACAGTAAAGGGTTCAGAGCAAAGCAGAAGGAAAAAAGATACTAGGTGGATAGATTTCCAGTGAGCAGCCACAGGCTGCTGAGCCCTTCCTCTCTTAGGCCAAACATGATACGCTTTTTCTATAAAAGTGCAAACCACAGGAACCTGTGCTAAGTGACTTCCCAGAAAAATCTACTTGAATCCCAGTGTCTGGAGTTTCTAATGGAGGTCTGGTCACACAGTCACATTCTTCTCCATGGTCAGTCATGGTAATGAAAACTCAGGACTCCAACAGTGAAGCCAGATATACTGAGTTCTTGCTAAACAATCCTAAAGTCTTGTCAAGTTTTTACAGCATTCTCCTGTCGCTCTGGGCTGACACAATTTCATCAGATAGTGACAAAGAATTTTCTGAAGGTCACATTCTCAAGGTTGGTCAAGGCTCATTCATGGTTGCAGGCTGTACTAGAAACATGCAAGGACCAGACCTATGTTAGAAATACTTCTAGAAATTGCCCTGGGGGTGAGGGGATGGGTTTGCCACTACACACGTTTGCTGGATAGCTCTAGTTTTCAATAATTCTCTGTTGGAGTTAGTATTGGAGTTTCCAGGGAAGAAGTGTTTAATGACAGTGAAGCTTAGATTACATTGAGTATTTAAAATGAAATGGAACAGCTTTTCAAAGTACTTGGGTGTCATATATATTGTTTGTGACTAATTGCTGTTACGGCTAACTCAATGCATGAGTGAGAGTTTGGCTTCATGAGTTCTGACAAACAGGTAACTTAGTGGTTAATATATTTCTTTTTCTCTTAGACCCAAGTGGAGAATGTAATCCTGATCTTAGACTGAGAGGTCACCAAAAGGAAGGCTATGGTCTTTCCTGGAATTCTAATTTGAGTGGGCATCTCCTAAGTGCATCAGACGACCATGTGAGAACAATGTTCTTCCCAATCTGTTCTGTTATATGAAAACGAAAATGTCAAAGGCAGGTCTGTACTGAAGGAACAGTGTACAGGTGGAAGGTGTACTAACAGCACTCTGATTATTGTGACATGTTCTTCGGTTTTATAGCAGTGATTTTCAGAGTGCTTTGTTGAGGCCTGAGGGGTTCACAAATCTCTCTTGAAGAGTGGGGAGGGGAGGCAGGAGACTTTCCATTGTTGAATAAATTTTTGTGGGGCCAGCTATACCTATTAAGCAGTCACTCCCTGCTTTCTTTTTGCTAATTACTAGTAACCACCAATTTCTTTTCTGTTTCTTTTTTGGTCCCCCTACCCCAGGTAGGGTCTCACTAGCCTTGGCCTCTCCTGAGTGCTGGGATTAAAGGCATGCACCAATCACACACAGCCTAATAAGCTTTTGCATTTTAAGAAACATGTTTTGATTTTTATTTTCACATTTCCAAACCCAGTATGAATTTTTAGGATCAGCTCCTGGCTTTCTGATTTGTTAGGTGATCTGCATGAAGTTAGAATACTTAAATGTTTAACAATAATACTTAGTAGAAATGATGAACTGAGTACTCAACCCATGCCTGCCACCCATGCTAGTTCTCCCACACATCATGGAAACCACACTCTAGTTCATGTGTATTTCTAACTTACCTAGTATTTTTTATTTTCTGTGGTACCAGGGGTTGAACCTAGGGGGTGCCTAGCACATGTTAGGCAAGCACTATGTCACTGAGCTACATTCCAAGCTGTTTTTGTTTTTAATGAAGATGTCTTTTTTTTTTTTTTTTTGGTTTTTCAAGGTAGGGGTCTCACTCTAGACTAGGGACCTGGAATTCACTAAGTAGTCTCAGGCTGGCCTTGAACTCACGGCAATCCTACCTCTGTCTCCTGAGTGCTGGGAATAAAGGTGTGCGCCACCATGCCTGGCTAATGAAGATGTCTTTAAATAAGATAATAGCCTGTAAATTTAGTGTCTTACAGCTTTTGTTCTCTTTTTCCATTAGACTGTCTGCCTGTGGGATATAAATGCAGGACCAAAAGAAGGCAAAATTGTGGATGCTAAAGCAATCTTTACTGGCCACTCAGCCGTTGTAGAGGATGTGGCTTGGCATCTGCTGCATGAGTCCTTGTTTGGATCTGTTGCTGATGATCAGAAACTTATGATGTAAGATGGAAAGTTAGTGAGATCTTGATAAGTGATATGAATGGCTATCAGTGATTGTGGTAGACTGATTTGATTGTGTGATATGCATGTGTATTTGTCTAAATGCATACCCTGTGTAGAGGTCAGGAGGGCTTTGGATGTCCTCTTTTATTACTCTTTAACCTTCTTTTCCCTGAGAGACCAGCTGAACCTGGAGCTCTTCCGTTTCTCAGTTGGACTGGCTGGTCAGGGAGCCTCAGCCATCCTTCTGTCTCTACCTCCTACCCCTTAGCACTGGGATTAAGGCATGCACTACTATACCTGTCTTTTTACATAGGTGCTGGGAATTTATATCCTTGTGTTTGTGAAGCAAGCACTCTTACCCCCTGAGCCATGTCCAAAGCCCCTAGATTTCATCATGTTCTTAAAATTAGACATAGCTCTTTAGATGAGGTATAATTGACATACAATTAACTGCATCTGTATATAGTTATCTTTTTACATAAGACCATACCATGTGGCTAAACATAAAGAAAAATGGGCTATGGAAATGGCCCAATCTTTAAAGGTGCTTGCTTGCAAAGCTTGCTGGCCCAAGAGATTTAATCCCCTTGTATGTAAAGCCAGACACACAAAGTAGTGCATTCATTTACAGCAACAAGAAACCCCGGTGTGTGTATGAACACACATATAAATAAATATGTTTAAAAAGAAAATGGCTGGGTGTGGTGGTGTATTCTATTAATCCCAGCACTAGGGAGGCAGAGGTAGGAAGATCGTTGTAAGTTAGAGAGAGAGAGAGAATAATAGCTATGTAAATATGAAGCAAAAGGCTTTTTTGCAGTAAATACTAAAATTGAGACCCAGGGTAACTGATTAGAGGTGGGGGAGTAGAGTAGTTCCATCAATTTGTAGCCATGAAGTAACTACTACCTGAGGCAAAAGTGGTAAAATACTGAAATTTGAGAAAGCTACTAATACTATTTTCTATTCTGTAGTTTGTATATACTTAAAATAGTTGGCAGTTAAGACAGGAATCAGAAATAAAAGCCCTAGTTCAAAGGTATAAAATGTCATTTAGTGGTTGAAGTCCACGTTGCCAGCTTTGAGTGTCTCTGCAAAAGAGTGAGCATAGCAGAGCTCTGCAGAGTGGACTGGCCCACTCAAGGCAAGTGTGATAGGTTTAGGTGCTGTGTGCCTTGTCCTTTTGTGTTTTAGATGGGATACCAGATCCAATACAACTTCTAAGCCAAGCCATTTGGTGGATGCGCACACTGCTGAGGTCAACTGCCTCTCGTTCAATCCCTACAGCGAATTCATTCTAGCAACTGGTTCTGCAGATAAGGTTTCATAGTTTTTGTCTATTTGGTATTTACCAAACCCTATTGTTTTGTGCTTTAATTGGGTGTTTTAAAGGTCTTAAATAAAGTGTAGAAATTATTTTCATTTGGCCTTTTATCTTTAGACTGTGGCTTTGTGGGATCTGCGTAATCTAAAGTTAAAACTCCATACCTTCGAATCTCATAAGGATGAAATTTTCCAGGTATGTGACAGTTTTCTGGTGTCTGTATGTTAAGTTTAAGCATAGGATTTTTTAAAAAAATATTTTTTTAGAAGTGCTTCTTGATTCTAATGTTTAAACTAACGGGAAAACACTTGGTGTTCTTTGAGAGTCCATAAGCCCAGAATTACAAGTAATGTCCTAGTAATACAAAATCAATTAAAAATTTTAAATTCAATTCTTCAGTAAGGTGTATCACTAAAGTGGGTCCACTAGTGAAAAAAAAATGTCTTGTGCATGGTTTAACAGAGATTTCATAGTTTAGACTGAAAAGTTTAAAGGCCTCTGGGGTGGTTGGTTATACAGCTGAAAAGATTAATTAGGACCTTTGCCTGAGTTCTTCAGAACTGGGGAGTTTGACCTTGTAGGGAGCAGGCTAGGGAGCTAGGCCTTTAAAGAGTACTTCAGGAGTTGGAGGACTTAGTCCTGTGGTAGAGCAAGTGCAAGACACTGGGTTCAATCCTCAGCCAGGGTAGGTATGGGGGGGGGACACTCAAAAACCTAGGACAGTGAGGTCTGAAGGCTGAGAAGTGGAATATAGAATGTGAGGTGGGGTAATGTCAAGGATTGGAACAATAGCTACAAACCTATGAGGGTTCTTTTTTTGGTAAAGAAACATTAAATATATTTTCAAACTATCCATTGCTAGGTTCACTGGTCTCCACACAATGAAACTATTCTGGCTTCAAGCGGTACTGATCGCCGCCTGAATGTGTGGGATTTAAGGTAATGTAGAATTTGATTACCAAGTACTACATAAATAAAATCTGGCAAATTAGGCAAGATAATAAATAGACTAGAAAAGCAATTTGCTCATTTTATAGTCTCCCACTTCAAGTTAGCAATTGACTTCAGAGTTGCTGTTCTAAGAATTTCAGCCTGCCTGCCTTCCTTCATTTATCCCTTCCTCTTTTTTCTTTTATCTCTCCTTTATTTCCTTCCTTTTCTTCTTGATAGTGTCTTCTTATATATCGAACACTATATGTAGACCAGGCTGGCCTTGAATTTGCAGCAGTCCGCCTGCCTCTGCCTCCCAAGTGCTGTGATTAAAAACATGTGCCATCATGCCTGTTCTCCTTTACCTTTTAAGGTTTTGTTTTGTTTTTGAGGTAAGGTCTCACTCTTTTAGCCCAGGCTGACCTGAAACTCACTGTCTAACCCCAGGCAGGCCTCAAACTCAACAGCAGTCTTTCTCCCTCAGTATCCAGACTGCTGGGATTAAAGATGTGCACCAATATTACCAGGCTTCCTTCACTTTTTTGTCTGAGTCTTTAGAGCTATTAATAAAATTGCTGAGGTGCCTCTCTAAAAGATCTCACCATCTTAAGTTTAAATCAATAAATTTTTAAAATACTTCTTGCTTATATTTGAGGTCAACTAAATTAATTTAGTATATTAAAACCAAGGGTGAGAGCTAGGATTAGGCTCCATGGTGGAGTGTTTGCCTATGTTCAAGGCCCCTAGATTGATCTCCAGCACTGCAAAATCAATCAATCCAAGGCTGTCTTAATTACAGATACAGTATGCTCATTCATCAGTATATGGAAGACACATTTTAGAATGAAATGTTTGTATGCAAAACAGAAGATCCAATGTTCTGTATTCCTATGGGACAAACTCTTGCCATGATTAGATGCTTGAAGATATAGAAAATCTTTAAGGCAGGAATTTTTATTTGAACAATAGTATTAAAAACATGTAGTGGTTTATGAAATGGTAGAACAGTGTTTGGAAGTCTGGTGCCCTGGCAACTGAGTCACCCATGAAAATAATAGTAGCTTGTGGGCATTATGCATAATACCTTATAATTCACTAGGTAAAATTGTATATTAAAATGTTATTAACAACTATATCCTTGATGAGGACAAAAGCAGATTTATCTAGCAATGTCCTGTGTTTAGGTGAATTTGGTTAGGTTAGGAAGGAGGGGAAGTCTCATTTGGAAAGCTGGTTGGGGGTGTTTTTATTTTTTGGTTTGGAATTTTTTTGTAGCTGTTTCTGGTAAAATTGGTCTTTAAACTAGATGTAAGATAGAACTATTGATATGTAACTGTGGCATATTCTAAAATTTAAAATTTTTAAGAGAACATCTTTGGCTGAATGTGTTAGCACAGGCCTATAATCATAGCGCTCTGGAAGCTGAGGTAGGAAGATCATGAGTTCAAGGCCAGCCTGGGCATCATAGTGCAACTCTTTCTTAAACCAACAAGAAAACCTTTAAAGAAAAGGTGGGAAAAGGTCTAGTAGTAGAAGAGCTTTTTGGTCTAGCATATGTGAAACCCTGGCTTCAAGCCCCACTTTACCCCCCCCTCCTCCCCCAAAGAACAAAACACCTTTCTTTGGCTTTTAGATTCCTTAGCTAAAAGTTGTTTTGTTACTGTAAATAGGTCCATATTACTGATTTGTAATTGTATTTCACTCCTGGAATGCAAAAGGCTTTAATACTATAGAGGCTATATATTAGTTCATGTGTTATATCCCTGTAAGTTTTTTACCTTTTGATCATAATTAGACAGTGGTTAAAATACTGACATGATTTTGAGTTAATGCTTATCATGAACATTTCTTTATTCTGCAATTTGTTGTGAATGAGGTCTAGCCCATTTCCATTTCCAAGAAGTAACTCTCCCATGAAATAATTAATAGAAAAAAACCTAATTTGTTATCATATGGAATGTTCTTCCAGTGGTGGTCGTGTGTGTTTTAAGATTCATTTTATGGGCTGATAGTGGTTTAGTGTAAATCATGCTATAAGAAATTTCAGTAATGAAAGCATTGTGTTCTTAATAGTAAAATTGGAGAAGAGCAATCAGCAGAAGATGCAGAAGATGGGCCTCCAGAACTCCTGGTATGTATTAGCTTTCTTAATGCAAGGTGATGTGTGTGCAACTGGGCTGTCATTCATCTAGCTCAAGAATTAGTGGAAGCTTCAAATTCTGGCTTTTGCCTTTGATAGCTTCAAAGGGAAATTTTGGAAGTTACTATGATTAGGCTTTGAATTTTATTGAAAGCAGTATGTTTCAATGAGAGTAATTTAATCCCCTAAAAATAGTGTATGGTAATGTCTCACTGGTTTCAGCTATAATACTAGGGTTTGGGGGAGCTATGTCACTGCTATTGTAGTAATACTTAAAATTTCTAACTGTATGGAAAACAATTTTAATGACCAGATTTTCAAGTTCAAGGCACTTTGTGAAGCATTGCCAGATTGAGTAATGGTTCTTTGTCCTTGCTCTGAATTCAGTGTTTGTCTCCTTTAGTCATTTGGCAGATAATCATGCATCACTCTGTAACATATGTTTTATTTAGCTATTTATTGTGTCAGTACTAATTTTTGGTACACTTGTGCTTCACCCACAAGTTTTAAAGCATAAAAATGGTCTTTGAGAGTAAGCCCAAGACAGATGATGTGCACTAAGTCCTACTTGATAGAAACTGCCTTGACCCCTTTTACTTCTTCAGTCAGCTGGTTCCCATGCCCAACGGATCCAGGCAAAAATCAGCAAAAGAGTGACAGCAGCTTATAACTAACCAGTATGTTCAGTGTTCAAACCACTGGTGCCTAAAGAAGAAACACAGCATTTGGGAAACTCAGGCAGGAGAAAATAGTGGGGCTATATAGGGAACCCTGTCAGAAAACAGTATTTCTTGGGGCTGGAGAGATGGCTCGCTGGTTAAGGCACTTGCCTGCAAAGCCTAAAGACCCTGGTTCGATTTCCTAGTGCCCACGTAAAGCCAGATGCACAAAATGGCGCATGCATCTGAAGTTCATTTACAGATGTAAGTCACCTCACCCTACCCATCTCAGGGTGTCTCTCCTCTGCCCCCCCCCCCATGCAGGGTCTCACTCTAGCCCAGGCTAACCTGGATCTCACTTTGTAGTTCCCTGGCTGGCCTTGAATTCACAGTGATCCTCCCTACCTCTACCAGCCCCGTCTCACATATTTTAAAAATATATTTTATTTTTGAGGAGGGAAAAGAATAGGCCCATCATGGCCTCTTGCTGTTGCAAACGAACTCCAGATGTATGTGCAACTTTGTTAGGTTTTGCAAACAAGTACCTTCTCCAGCCCCCCATTGCACATTTTTAAACAGATAAAATGATTAGGTGAAATAGTAACATTGCGTTAAACAGATAAAATGATTAGGTGAAACATTGCGTATAGTGGAATTGGCTGGTAGGCCTCATTTTCAAACTATAATCCAGTCAAATTTTGTTTGTAATCAGGAAAGGGCACTTTTTAAAAAAAAAAAAAAAACAATGGGGCTGGAGAGATGGCTCAGCGGATAAGGCACTTGCCTCCGGTGCCTAAGGCCCTGGGTTCAATTCCCCAGGACCCACATAAACCAGACCCACAAGGTGGTGGCCCTGGTGTTCTCTCTCTCTCTCTCTCTCTCTCTCTCTGCTTGAAAAAAAAATAAATTGATAAAACATGGTTTTAAAAAAAAAGATGTGTTGGTTTTGTCCTTGCAGAGAACTGGTTCCTTTAAAGAAATCCTAATTTGAAGACATAGTATAGTGAGTGCCTTTCTGTCAACTAGTCTCATGAACAATAAGACTGATTTCTTTAGCATGTCTGAAGTTCTCTGGGCTTGGGCTTTCTGAGGAACCATACAGATCTATAGTCTCAGGAGTCTCCCTGGGGCACTGTCTACCTTGGGGGATATTAAGGGAAAGAAGGGGTACTATGAAAGGATGGTGGAGAACTTGGACACATTCCTTAATGTGACCAGGCATGCTGGAAATAAGTGTCCAACCTTTTGACATTGCAACATGACACTGTCATCTACAAATGTATTGGGCTACAGCCACTGCTATCCTGAGACACATGTGGCCCACAGGCTTAGACACCTTAGACATTTTCACCTAACTACATGAGCCTGAGCCAATGATGCTGGTTAATACTCATTTTACATATTAGAAATGGCATCATGGTTATGTAGGAAAAAATGTTCTTGGGTGACACAGGCCGGAAACATGTCCTGGCTGCAACTTCAAACAAGCATAGTCTGCCTGGATGTAAGGTGCATGTGGAGAGAGAACACATGTTAACAGCACAGTAGTATTTGGTGGATCTAGGTAAAGGGTACACATACAGATATTGAATGTAGCATTTGGCTCTATTCCTGAGGGTTTGTACAATGTTGGGGCTGGGGGGTGAGGTATTACATTGCCCTCATCCACCTGCCCTCCAAATCCTTGAAAAAAAATGGATGTCCTGGAAACTATTTAAAAATCTCTTTAAGTACTAGGATTAATAAGGATATAAAACCAAGCCATTTTTGTTCTTTAAAAGTTTATTCATGGAGGACACACCGCCAAGATTTCAGACTTTAGTTGGAACCCCAATGAGCCTTGGGTTATTTGCTCGGTGTCTGAGGATAACATCATGCAGATATGGCAAATGGTGAGCTGATATTTTTTTAATTATAAGACATTTTTGGTAGTGATTTAATGGAAGAAATATTTTATTTAGGTATAATTCTAAACATTTAAAATAAGGAACAGTTTAAAGAAACCTTTTCAGTTTGAACCACGTACTGTTTAATTCAACACTGATGTTTTTGTTCACTATCTGTAGCACCTGTTGGTTTGGGAGAAATCTCTACATGTCCATATAAACATATGCATGGCATCTGCTCCATGTTTCATTGTTGCACTCTGGTCACTGGGGTCTTGGCATAGCTGTTCTGTGGTGACATAGACATGAAGGATACAAGAGGGATATTTCTAAGATGCTGAGTTGTTAAGGAGACCTCATTAGGGCAATGGTGGTGCTTGAAATGCTTTAGAAAACAACTTTTATGAAAATGACTAAGCAGTGCATGGGCAGCCAAGTCTTGGGTGGAGAAAGCAAAAATGAAGAGTTTTAAGTTTTTCTTAAAAATGCATCACATTTAATTCTCAACAGTGAAACACATTGTGAATCTTAAAATATGGATTTGAGGATTAAATTTTGTCTGTAGATGGTACTGTAAAAACCTTGGGGAGTTTTACCTGTCATTTTATTTGGTTGTTATCTCCAGGCTGAAAATATTTACAATGATGAAGAGTCAGATGTCACTACACCGGAACTGGAGGGACAAGGATCTTAAACCCAAAGTATGAGAGATTTTTCTATTGAATGTAATACGACATGAATGCTTGATTTATCAAGCACCAAAAAGGCATTGTATAGTAGGAAATGTAAGTGGGATGGCTTATGGTGTTCTTTACCCTCTGATTCTAGCACTTTTCAAACGAGCTGTTGTGTGTACTGTATCATATTGTAGCTATTAGGGGAAAAAGAATTTTGCTTAAGAACGGACATCAGCATTGGTTTAAAATACAAGTTGCAGGGCACTGCCTTTGATTCAACTGTGTTAAGTCCTCGTTTTCTCAAACTTAAGTGCTTGCTCAATTTCCCAAATATGCAAGGATAACTTTTACACTTTTTCCTTCCAACACTTCTTGATTGGCTTTGCAGAAATAAAGTTTTAAAATAAAGTTTGTTTTATTATTTCAGAAGCTGGGGAGAAGTGGGTGTGTGGGTGGAAGAGGGATTTGTATTTGTACGTAATTAGGGCCACATGGTAACAAAAGAATACACAGAAGCTGTTAAATTCATCATACATATTTACTTTATACAGAATCGAGTAGATAAAATCAGATTCACATTAGTGAAAAATCTCTACAAAATGTCTTTGAAAAGCAAACCAAGACTGCCTCAATTCATATCCTCATGAAAGACGTGGGCTGTAAAAATAAAGCAGTGTGTTTAGCACAAACTATAAGATATCTGCATCATTTTTTTCACAGTTATTTCCATCTACAGTCTGAAAGAGGTAGATTTTTCTGCAACACCTGAGAATTGAACTGTGATAACCAGGTGTGTAATAAAGGCAGTTGCAAACATAACTAAAAAATACTGGTCTCGAGACCAAGAAATGCACTCCTACAAGTTCGAGGATGAAATGGTCCTTTATCAAAGACCCAAGTTTTTGCTACACCTTGGGGTCTACTGCCACTATAAATAATATACATCAAGATTGCATGATGGTGCAACAAATGCAATATAAGTGAGTTCAACATTTAAACCTTTTCTGGGCCAACCTAGTAGTAATACAGTGTTCTAGAAGATATAGGGCGTGCTACAAAGCCACAAGACTGGGCTGGTGCGGTGATCACTTTAAGGAAGGATGACCTTCTCATGTCCCAGTTTTTATTCACAGGGTAGTAATGGGAGAAGAGATTCTGAATGTGTCCCAAACAGAATCCATATCCTCTAAATAGCTAAAGATACATGTAAAGCTGAAAGCAGCAGGTGAAGTACTATTAATCACATTGCTTTATAAAGCCCTTGAAAATACGCAACAGGCTCAAGATTTTTAGTCTTCCACACAGAACAAGCACCACAAAAAAATGTAGTGGGCTATACACATGGCTTGATAAATGTGAGTCCAGTATCATTTAGTAGCTGAACGAAGAGTATTTATAAGAAACTGCTGGAGGGTATTCATTTTGCTTCCTTTGTGGATTTCTTGTCCTCCACTGCCTGACCCTTTGATTAACATAACTGATGGTAAAAGCTTAGATACATGTAGTCCTTTACTCCAGGCACTGTTTAGTATCTATTGGATTATTTGATTCTCTCAACTCATTTTCGACCATGACAGGAGTTTACAAGTAAAAACTTCTAACAAAGAGAAATGGAGTTTATTCAGTCCAGAAAGCAACTTAACAAGTAATCTCATGGTTTTGCTCAGTAGAATGTGCTATATCCATTCTAGTAGAATTTCATTTTATAAAATAATGTAAATTTTACCAGGGACAGTAAGTGAGCCACATTCAACATTGAAGAAAAAAATTAAAAGTTTTGTGCTTAATTTCAGGTTTCCCCAATTCAGAGTATAGAGATGTATAATAATGTCCCCCCCCCAAGTAACAAAGGAGAGACTTGAAAGCTCAAGTTACAGGTCTTGACTATATAAATATTCTCCCAAGTTATCCCAAAAGTAAAAATGCTGGTTACAACGTTTTTACCTTGGAAACCAAGTGTTTCAGGTAGTGTGCATTCATAATTTAAATTCATTTAAAAAAACACCTGTTCTTTGCTGGTGTATATGCTAGGCAGGTGTTTTATCACTGAGCTACATCCCTAGTGAGACTCTTTGAACAACTACTTTCACATGGTCACAAGGTAGTGGAGAAGCTTTTGCCTAGAAAAAGCTTTTGTGGAAGCTACACACAAATTTACCTTTGTCCTAAATTTACAAAGGGTTGCAGAATCAGTGGCTTTCTGTGGGAAATAGAGAATTGGATTGTTTTGTTTTGTTTTTTGAGGTAGGGTCTCACTATAGCTCAGGATGACCTAGAATTCACTATGTAGTCTCAGGGTGATCCTACCTCTGCCTCCAGGGTGCTGGGGTTAAAGGCGTGCACCACCACTAAACATAGACCACCAGCACCCTCTACAATATTAGGCAGAGCAGATTTTATGTGTGGCAGGTTGTAGCCTGAAACTAATACAGCAGAGCTATTTTTAGTCACATAAACATTAAGCCTGTTTGTCCAGTGCTTTGCTTGTATATATTGTTCACCAGTGACTTCTTTATAAATATTCTGCCAGAACTTGAACTGATGGCAGAGCTGTGGCCATTTCAAAATTGAACTGTGAGATGCTTTGTTTTTGGCCCAACACTAGAGTCTTTTTTTTTTTCTGGGGGGTGGGGGAGCATTTAAGTGGACTATTATACAATAATCATCTTTGTATTTTAAATAATGGGAGAGGCCAAGATAATAATGTATTCACATCAAGGAGCCATCAAAAGAACAGAGTTCCCCTGCAATGGTTGGCATTGTCTTGAGTGAAATTTAATTTAAAAAATGTGTGCAAAAAGAAGAGAAAGAACAAAGCAATGAACACATGCACTCCAATGAAGGGGGGAAATGAAGCATATGTGCAACATAGTTGAGGGAAGTTTCATAGATTAAAACTATTCCCAACTGCTAAGCAGCCTCCTTCTTGTACCACATAAGTCCAGTAGTTCTAAGAAAATACAGATATGGTAGAAAAAGTAAGAAAAATTTCACCACAAAACCAATAGTTACTACTAACAGGAAGTTATACACAAAATATATCTCTCAAAACAGTGATGACACTTCACCTTAGTCAACTGACTCAATACCTGGAGCAGAGACTGGAGATGGAGGCTTTTGGGCAATACTTCTCTCACTCTCGGCCTCGGCCTTGGCTTCCAGGTGCACTCCCAGGGCTCTGCTTGAGGAACTGTTCAGCTCCTTGTGGGAATCCAGGGCAGCACAAGATAGTAGCACAGATGGCACCAAGTCCCCATCGGCTGCTTTGACAGAGACCTGCTCTTTGAGGATTTCCACCTTCTCATTGAGCTCATTTCTTTCTGTCTGAAGAGCCCTGCACAGCTTCTCTAACCGTTCAAGTTTTGTTTGAAAGGCCTTGTATTCTTTATCACGAACAGTTTTCTGTTAGGAAAAAAGAATTGACAAGATTTTCATAATTTCAAATCATGGTATTTATATGAATTAAATGAGCTGAGCCACAATGGAAACTACCTGTGTGTTTCAACCTGTTATGTGTGTTCCATTTCTTTAAATGATTAATAGCTTCACTATTAGTGAATTTATTTTTGTCACTTCACATAGTGAATGACACAACTAAATTTACTTTACGATTACCCCACCCCTGACCCAATGTAAAACCTGGTGCAAAATGACTTGCACATCTGTAATCCCAATATGCCTACGGTAATAGGAGGTGGAACAAGGAAGTTATGGGCCAGTCCAGCACAAACAGGACCTGTCTCAAAAGAAGGTGGGAAAAAGAACTGACACACCAACCACTATTTTCCTTTTAATGCCCACCCATGCTCCATGACACATGTGCTCATATACACACAGGCAGACGATGTTTTTTTTTTTTTAATGATGAAATCCCCTTTATGAAATTCAAGGTATTTGTTAAGAGACTAGCAGAAAACCTAAGGACTTGGTTAAAATTGCTCATTTCGTAGCTAGGCATGGTAGTGCATGCCTTTAATCCCAGCGTTCAGCACTGGGGAGGCAGAGGCAGGAGGATCCCTATGAAACTGCATAGTGAATTCTAGGTCAGCCTGGCTACAGGGAGATGCTACCTCGAAAAAACAAAAAATTGAATTTTTAAGAATAACTTTATTGATAATTTCCATAAATATAGACAATAAATCATGATATTTCCTTCCCATTACCCCTCCCAAAGCCTCTCTTCCACTTGAATCTCCTCTTTCAAATTAGTGTCTCTTGTGATAATATTTTCCCCTCTTTATTATGATGGTATAAAAACAAGCTTGTTATATATATACACTCCCAGTTTATTCTCCCACTACATGTAAAATTAGTTCTGTAGTTCCTGAAAATATGAAGTTTAATGACTATAAGCAATACATGTCACCTTAGAGCTGGGTGTGGTGGTGCACGCCTTTAATCCCAGCACTGGGGAGGCAGAGGTAGGATCACTATGAATTCAAGGCCACCCTAAGACTGCATAGTGAATTCCAGGTCAGCCTGGGCTGGAGTGAGACCCTACCTCAGGGAAAAAAAAAATACATGTCACCTTATAACACTGGAACAAGTACTTTGTTGCTTTTCTAGAAAGGCTACATCAAGGTGGAAAGGCACTGGAAGAGTTTGCTTGTAGTCACTGAAGCCTAATGAATACAGGTCATGGACTCAACATCCACATCTCTTGGATTGTTAGAAAAACAAGTGTTCTGGCCCAATCCAGATCCCGAGTCAGAGCCTCTGGCTGGGACCTAGCATTCCTGGTATTACAGGGGGAGTTTCCTACAAACTTGAGCTTAAGAAATGAGTCTTGTAGCAAAAATGTGTATAGGTGAATTAACTGGCTGATAAGCATCTACCTAACAGCCAAGAAAGACTTGTTCTACTCACGTGATCTACTCGGGAACTGTTACAGTAGGGTCCCAACACATGTCTTATCCACTGATAAGATCCCTGGATTTAATAAATTCCTAGAGCTAAGAACACACCTTATCTCTGGAAACCATCTCACCTCTTCAGCCATTTGCAGAAGTGCTTTGTTATTGTTTTCCCACTTGGTACGCCATATTATTGTCTCTTTTTCCAGTTTCTTAATTTTTTTTGTCATCTGTGAATGAACATAGTTGCAAATTTAAATCATAAATTCCATTTCTTATCTTTATTCCTTGTCTCTCCCACATAGACACACACACATGGTTTTAATGTTGCTCCCCCACTCAGCTAAGAGTTGTGTTTGACTTTGGAAAAGTATGCCTGTCTGCTCCTATGGCGGAACCAAAGTATGAGAAAAACAAGTATGAGAAAAACAAGTGTAATCTCAGTTCTAGAGGCAACAACACACTCCAAACTCTTAATGCAAAGGGAAAGCTTAATCCTTAACCTTTATTATCCATAAGACTGTCATCTCCAATTTTGAAATTCCAAGGAGCTGGACATGGTGGTGCACATCTTTAATCCCAGGATGGGGAAGGCTGAGGTGGTAGGATCACTATGAGCTCCAGACCAGCCTGGGACTATAGGGTGAGTTCCAGGTTAGCCTGGGCTACAGTGAGAGCCTACTTCAAAAAACAAAAAAAAATATCAAGGATTCTTAAATCTATTACCAGAACTCTGTTTTCAGAAAATCAGAATGAGATTACCCATGCCTATCAGCCACATTTTCAGTAATCTTGCTCACTGCACACCAGCTCTGATTCAAGTTGAAGCACTGAGCCAGGAAGCCAGGACAAGACAGCCTGTGCTGTGGGTAAGGCAAACTGGAACAAAGGCCATGGAAAGAGCTCATTTCATTGAAGATCTGGGTTGAGTGCTACCACACAGTGATCTGCATTTTTCTATCCCACAGGATTCCCCACAGGGAGAGCCAGTCTGTCTTGACTTTTCTGCAACACTGAGCATGTGCTGTAGTCTAGCCAATATTCACTGTGCCCCTTGATTGGATTTTAAACTGAAAGAGCTGGTAGAACAATCTGCTCATGGAATTCTCCAGATTACTAGGTCTAAAAATACCTCATGGTGGTAATTTGAGCACTGTTTAGCTAATAGTAATTGAGCATGTGTAACCTGCAAACACTATTTGAAATACTGTTTTATAAAGGGCAGGTTTTTTTAAATAACCATTTTTAAAAGGAATAAAGGCAAACCAATTTCTTTAGTCACAAAATATAAGATATGTCTGAAACATTAATCCAGAGGGCAATTATCTAATAAATGATTGATTACAAAGTACCATATGCTACTTCACAACACCATTTTTTATAATCCAGCCCCTTGGTCCATTATGGTGGTTTGTACTTATAAGCCAGTCTAAGCAACATAATGAGACTCTTCAAAAAAGAAACAAGCGAACAAACAAACTGGTTTGGTGGTGTACACTTGTGAGGTAGAAGAGGCAGGTAGAGCTCAAGTTAATCCTTGACTACATACTCCAAGGCACCATGAGACCCTGTCTCAATGATAAACAGGAAGAATGAGGGGAGAGAGAAATGCCAAGTAGAATGAGTAGCTTGGTAATCAAGGCTATCTTAGTGCAGGCAAGAAAACATGGCATTGTATGAAAGTAGTGGGAATGAGCCTCTGAACTGATTGAAATAAACAGAAGACAAAAACCCTCCATTTTATTTTATTTATTTATTTAGGTTTTTTGAGGTAGGGTCGTCTCGCTCTAGCCCAGGCCTGACCTGGAATTCACTATGTAGTCTCAGGGTGGCCTCAAACTCATGGCAATCCTTCTACCTCTGCCTCTGTTGGGATTAAAGGTATGCACCACCATGCTCAGCTCCATCTTATTTCTTTTTTTAAATTCATTTTCTAGCAGAGGGAGAGAGAGGAGAGAGAGAGACTGAGTCCACCAGGGCCACATCTTGTGGGTCTGGCTTATGTGGTTACTGGGGAATTGAACCTGGGGCCTTAGGCACTGGAGGCAAGTGCCTTAACCCTGAGCCATCTCTCCAGCCCATCCATCTTATTTTTCAAAAAACAAAATCCAGGGCTAGAGAGATGGTTCAGCAGTTAATGCACTCACCTTCAAAGTCTAAAGACCCTGGCTCAATTCCCCAGCTTCACCAGTACCCACATAAAGCCAGATGCACAAAGTGGTACATTCATCTGAAGTTTGTTTGCAGTGGCTAGAGGCCCTGGTGTGCCTATTTTCTCTCTTCAAATAAATTAATATTTTTTTAAAATCCAATAGCAACACTAACAAAGGTAGAATTCTAAAAGCATAAAGATTAGCTATTTGGAATACACTGAGAACAAAATGGCCTGACAAATCTGAAAAGATAAAATGAAGACAGTTCCATAA
Source organism: Zapus hudsonius (assembly GCA_004024765.1). NCBI lineage: Eukaryota > Metazoa > Chordata > Mammalia > Rodentia > Dipodidae > Zapus > Zapus hudsonius. The sequence continues at coordinate 10,372 of PVHP010020808.1, read as the reverse complement.
CATAAACTCACCAAGTAGTTATATTCTTTAAAGATCTTATATAAGATCCCTCTTATATTATAGTCTACTAAAAAGCTGCAGATACCTTTTCCATTTCCTGCCTGAAGTTTGTAAATAGTTCATTACTTTTTGCCATAGTAGTCTGGAATTCTTCGAACTTGTCCATATAGAGAGAAAGCTACAGAAAAAAATAGTAAATAGATTATTCTAAATGGCAGGCAAACAATTCAGACTCTTTTTTTTCAAAAGGATACGGTTAAAAAGGTCTTTATAAATGGCTGAGCAAGGATCTACTGATACTTAGGGAGTTTTGTTGCTATAACATGTATTTGAAATGTAGAAACATAAAACTCCATCCCATCAATTATAATAAAATGAGAAAGTTGTGAATTGTAAATTTCATGCAACTGTAAATGCTTTCTTAACTATCCTCTCTGCTTGCATTTGAAAACTGTTCTTGTTCCTAAGATTGTTCTTTTAGGACAGCACCTGACTAGTTTTTAGTTTGGTAGCAAGAACAACTCCTGAATGCAAACAGGAAACTGCAGTAGCAGAAGCCAAAAATTTGGTTTGGCTGAAGAAAAGCTATTCAGTGAGAATATAATTAGTGGAGAAGGTGGAAAAAAGCTAAGGTGGAAACACAACTTTTCTTTTGACTCCTACCCTAAAAGAATTTGTATTTAGGGGTAAGAAAAACCAACAGGTTAAGCTGATTATATAATACAGTCATCTTTATTCTCAGAAAAAGCATTCAGAAAACTGCAAGGGGAGGGGCATAGTGTTAGTCATTAGAGAGGCAAAGTTTTTAGTTGGGGAAGCCTGGGCATCACCTCAAGGTGGCCTGAAGGGCTTCATTTTAGATCAGGAAGCAACCCTTCAGAGACCCTCAAGTGTTATTACGTTGTTTTCAGGATAAAGAAAAAGGACCAGAAGAATGTTTTCCCAAGATCATAAAATACAATAAAGTAGAATCGGAGTGCCTGCCTAGCATGTACAATTCCTAATGAAAGAGGGTAGGGGTTAAAGTTTGTCAGAAGCCAAAGCCCCACATAATTAGCATTGTAATAGGAATATTAAACAGCATCATCTGTTAAATCAACAGGATAGGAGGGCAGAAGAACATGATAGAAGCCAAACCATCCACAGTTCCTGGGTGGGTGGGGCACATGAGACACTTGGTGGGGGGACAGCAGACAGATTCCTTCCAGTGCCTTTAGAAGAGACCAGCAAAGAAGCGCCCTCTGCAGAGAAATGTGGGCATGGCCTAGGAGGAATGAACACGATCAGAGATACAGGGGAACTAAAGAAAAATGTAGAGGATTTAGCGGCAACCAGTGGAGGAGCACAGCGACAGTGTGTCAATAGCTTGACCTTTGTGGACAACAGTGGTGCTCAGGCTGAGAAGAACACAGCACTAAAATGAAGATGGGACAGGTAAAGGCTTCTGAGAGCTCAGTTCTGGCCCCCGCTGAGTAGTAAGTGGCAAATACCCCTAGACTTCCATGACTAAGTGTCCAAAGAAATGCAGTAAGATAAGTATCAGCAGCAAATGCTGCGAAGAGCAGAGAATGAGATTTCTGGAAAGGGTAGTTTGATCAGGTAGCAGAAATAGTGGCAGCCAAGGAACCCAGTCTGCTAAGAGGATAATGGGTGGCACAGATCACAGGCAGCACACTGGTAATAATACAACAAAATCTGTTGCCCTGTGGCCTTGAGGGAAGGGCCTTCTGATGACTGCTACAGCAGCAGCATCTGTGACTAATTGAGGAACATCTGCATAAGCCACCTAGAAACTTCATAAACCTCTATTCTCGTGGACAACTGAATGTATATAAAATATAGGTTTGGATTTCCTACTAGCATTCTGGCATGTTGATAATTCACAATAAAAGTTCCAGAGACCTCTGATATGACACCTCTTAATTTTAGAGCAAATTAATATCACGGCCATTTAAGGTGTTCCCTGCAAAAAAAAAAAAAAACAGCACCTAAAAGAGGTACTCATGTAGATTCATTCCAGTCTTTTAGAATTGAGAATCTTTTTTTTTGGGGGGGGGGGTTTCGAGGTAGGGTCTCACTCTAGCCCAGGCGGACCTGGAATTCACTCAGTAGTCTCAGGCTGGCCTCGAATTCACGGCTATCCTCCTACCTCTGCCTCCCGAGTGCTGGGATTAAAGGTGTGCGCCACCATGCTCGGCTTTTTTTTAGAATTGAGAATCTTAAGGAAACTTTCAAAGTGAATTACAGGTACAAATATCTAATTTCACTAGTCTATTAAGACAGGAAGCCTTTCCTTGAATTAGGTAGGTGGAAACTGCTTGTCATTCCACACAAAACAACCACTTGGAGATTAACAGGACATACCTATAGAGTCAGGACTGAAAGGGTTTGAGGGAAGGCCCTGGCTGAAAACCTACTACAAAACAACTTAGGAGAACTATGTGGTTACAAGCAGTTTTAAAAACAGCTTAGGGAGGGTTGGAGAGATGGCTCAGCAGTTAAGGCACTTGCCTGCAAAGCCTGACTACCCAAGTTTGATACTCCGGAACCTATGCAAAGCCAGATACCAAAGGGGCCCATGGATTGTTTGTAGCAGCTGGAGGCCCTGCCATGCAATGGCTCTGTCTCTGCTCTCTCTGCTTGCAAATAAATAAATAAATAAATAACATTTAAAAAACAGCTTATGTGCTAATAGTACAATATTTGAAATATGCTAGCTTAAGCTATGTGAAATTTCAATTTTATTATGTCAAAGAATTCAAGTATCTTGACTTTGCTAAATTGGTACATTTATCAAGTTTTCCTTTATTGGGAAATAAGGTAACACACTTAAAAATTTTGGTCAGCTGTGGCTGGGAATAACCAAAACCATCTTAGAGGAAATTCAAGGTATATATCAAATGAATCTTGCTACCAAGTTACCTGTTGTTTGAGTTGTACTTCTTGCTGTTTCATTTGTTCATATTTGTGCCTGGATTCTGTTGCTTCTTTTAATAACTAGAAAAAAAGAATCATTCTGGCATAATACTGATAATAACCATGACTATAATGTCAAATGACCATACAATTAGGCCTCATCCTATTTTACTAAGAATCAGTGAGATACAGATGGCACCCTGTTTCTATCAGCTGCCATATATCTTCCATCATTATACCTGTAACCACATAGGGATGTAGGAATAATCTACTGCTTATGTAGAATAAGTATCCTGGAGGCCTAAAACAATTTACAGAATTCAGGGTTAAACTGTTTTGTTTTAGGTGAAAATCACCACATGGCTACTAGTAGCAAAAATACATCATTAAGCATCAATATTTGAATTACCTAGAAAGCTTCTCTACTTCCTGAGAGGCAAGATGAGACCTGTAAAATGGTGTGGAGCAAAGCAATGAAATCTGACAACTTGTTTCTGAGTATTTCTAAAAGCCAGGTGGAGGGCTCGGAATGTGGTTGAGTTGTTAGAGTGCTTGCCTAGTATGCACAAGGTCCTGGGTTGGATCCTCACAACCATATATGTGTGTATGTTCATGTATAACTTGTACTATCAGCACTCAGGAGGTGAAAGCAGGAGGATCAGAAGTTTGACGTCATCCTTGGCTATGTAGGGGCGTTTGAGGCCAGCATGGGCTACAAGAGACTCAGTCTAAAAAAAGGGCAGAGAGGGCTAGCGCTGTAACTCAGTGTGGAGTGCTTGACACAGGCTCTGAGCTCTATCCCAACTACCACAAAGGGAAAAAAAAATTCAAAGGAGGTGGCATATATTACCTGCACAAGACTTACTTAAGTAATGTGGTCATGAATGATGGATGAAGGCAAAAAAAATGGTGTGGGGTGATTTGCTGAGATGAATCTGACCATGTGGATTTTTGATCTTCTGGAACTTGTGTGCTGGAGGAATGGACATGGACTTGGTACTTGCAACTGAAGATGCCTTCCAGAGCGGTAAACCAAGTTTTATGGACTATTCTGGTGAGAATTTGGAAATGCTCAGTGCAGAGAGAATTGCACTTGGAGGCTTGGCTTGTGAACTTTCTAAGGGAAAGGAGAGACTGCAGAAAACTTTAATAGAAGTATGTGCCTGGGCCAAGGGGTGGATGTGTCCTACTGCCCATGCCCAGAGAGTTTGACCAAGGCTGAATTCAAGAAATGGACTGTGTGCTTGGCTACAGATATGGGACTCAGATTTAAGATTTGAAGTTGGAAAAACCTCAAAGCCAAGTTAACTTACTGGCCCAGAGACTGGCTTTTGATTATGGCCCAACTGCTTTACATTAAAACAATGGAAAGATGCCTCAGTTTCCACCCAGGAAGGACAGAAAGATGGACTGTGCAAACTCTTTGGAAAGGAAATCGCTGAAAGAAAGGAATCTGCTCTTCAAGGTCACGTTTATTTTGTCCCTGAATTAACAACATGGCTGTGTGCTGCATACCTGGTATTGCTTTTGGAAGCATGAGAAATGCATGCATGGAGTGGGTCATGAAGTGTACATGGTTCCAGGAACTGCTTCTGAGATGTGGTATATGGATCAGGGCATGAAGTCCCTGACAGGCCAGTGAAGCCATTGGAAAGTGGACCGTGGTTTGCAATGGAGACCCGAAGATGTTTTGGACATACCAGGACTTTGCAAGGGTTACTATGGAGTGCTGTTGGCTTGGGATGGAAGTTTCCATAGGTACTCAGCCAAGCTGGAGGGACAGAATCGGAAAATCCAGGGACTGTAAATCACTGGTTATGCTATGGGACTTAAACTGCAGATGTGGATGTTTGCTGATGTTTGTTGAGTTGCATTGGCCCAGTCTTTCCTTATTATGCCTCATAGCAGTTGGAAATGTTTACTCTATGCCAATATATATTAAAAGTTTGTAACTTATTTTGATTTTACAAAATTTAAAGTTAAAAAGACAATCAACTTTCAGATAAGACTTGGGACTTTGGGACAGCCTTAAAGTTGATAAAGGCTGTGGGATTTTTTTTGGGGGGTCTTTAAAGTTTGACTAAACATAATATAAATAGTTATAATTCTACTGGAGGCCAGGGGTGGATTGTGGTAGTTTTGAGTAAATGTCCCCCAATAGAATTTATTATAATTGTGAACTTTCTTCAGCCTTCTGGCTGGAGGAAGTGTCACTTTGGCCTGGCCTCCTGGGGTCTAGCCCTGAGGTATTTCAAATTGGATGTAAAATACTAGGGATAGATATGCAAAAGAAAAGCCTGAACCCCAGTCTGGCAGTTCTGCATTTTTGTGAGTTACAATGTGCTTGCTTGCTTGAGGTTCTGGTGGTGGGATTCTCTCTCTGCTTGCTTCTGTGAAAGGGAGCCAGCCTTTTTCCTTACCATCCCCTGGGTCTGTTACTTCAATAAATACTTTCCTCCCCAAAACTGTGCCTGGTTTGGAGATTCATCCCAGTAACGTGTGACTGACTACTACAAACGGACATCAAAATAGAAAGGGGCAACACTTAGGAGTCTGATGTGGGAGAGTTCAAGGCTAGCCTGGGCTACAGAGTGAGTTTCAGATCAGTCTGGATTAGAGTAAGACCCTGCCTCATCAAAACCAATACAAAAAAATATTAGGGAATAGTTGGAAAGATGAGGGGACTGAATGGAGTGGGGATGAGGAGGGGGATACAGAGCCTTAGGCATATATCCCCAGCACTGTATAAACATAGGAGGTAGAGATCAGGAGTACAAGGTTATCCTTAGCTACATAATGAATTTGGAGCCAGCCTGGGTTACAATGAGATCCTACCTTAAAAGAGCAAAAAATAAAATTATAACAAAGTAAATGAATTATTTCCCTAGTGTCAATGTATTTAAAAACAAACCCAACCATGTTCAGAGACCAATGTTTGAAGTGTTGATGTTCTTGAACCCAGTGCTAAGAAGTGAAATAAATTTTCTAAGCACAGAAAAATCAAACAAGTAAAATTCTTGGCGTGACGTCTATAGTCTTATTTTCTGGATAAAATATTTAAATAGAAGTAAATAATCAAATGCTTTCTACAAGTGAAGTTTAACTTTTAAATTACTTTGGTTACAGTTTTGGAAATACCTTTTTTAAGGAATAGAACTTACAAACTCTCTCTCTCTCTGATGTTTTTCATCAGCTTCTTTTATCAGCTGTGTCGTTTGCTGAAGTTTGGCATCCACAAGCTGTTGTTGCAATTCCTTATGTTTGAACACCTTATCAATATGCTATGGAAAAATAAAAGTCACCTCATAAAGACAAGAGCACAATGAGGAGGAAACACCACCAGTTATAACACTCTGCTTGCCCTGCTTTGCTGTTTCTACCACCATGACTGAGAATACTAATACTGTCTGTCTGTCTCTGCAGTGCAGAAGTACTAGCTGATACCACTTCACAGCCACTCCGTCAATGACAAGGATCCCTGTGGCCAGCCCTGTTGGAGTTAGGCCATCACCATCACTAGTTTTGCTATTCTTGTTGCTGCCCTAAACTGAACATAGTCAAACAGCATCAACACAAAGACAGATAGGAGATCAAGTTTTTTTTGGGTTTTTTTTTTTTTTTTTTTTTTTTTGGTTTTCTGAGGTAAGGTCTCACTCTAGCCCAGGCTGACCTGGAATTCACTATGTAGTCTCAGGGTGGCCTTGAACTCATGGCGATCCTCCTACCTCTGCCTCCCGAGTGCTGGGTTTAAAGGCGTGTGCCACCACGCCCGGCGAGATCAAGTTATTAATCTATAGATCATACATGTTCCTTTTTTGCCTATTCTATTTATTTATTTATCTTTGGTTTTTTGAGGTAGGGTCTCACTCTAGTCCAGGCTCACCTGGAATTCACTATGTAGTCTCAGGCTGGCCTTGAACTCACGGCAATCCTCCTACCTCTGCCTCCCAAGTGCTGGATTAAAGGCGTGAGCCACCACGCCCGGCCCTATTCTCTTTTTCTATCCATTAAATTTCCCCAAATTCTCAGCTGGAAGCAGGCTGTGGCAGTTTGAATTATATGAGTCAAGGCCTGGCTAGTGTGTGACACTGGACCAATTTCTGTCCTGCATGAAGCTCAGTGCCAGCATCTGACAAGAGGATAACCATAACCACTTTACAGAACTATAGCAGTAAATGCAATGGTGGAACTGCATAAAATGCCTGATACCTGGCACATATTAGACATTTGGTAAAAGCTCCCAAGTAGGGATGAAACTGGCAAATGTTTCTTTATGACTTTCCACAGGGGTTCAGTGGAAGGGAAGGTTCAAGAAACTGTAGTGATGCTGGGTGTGGTGGCACATGCCTTTAATCCCAGCACTCAGGAGGCAGAGGTAGGAGGATCACTGAGAATTTGAGGCCAGCCTGAGACTACATAGTGAATTCCAGGTAAGCCCAGGCTAGAGCGAGACCCTACCTCGAAAAACCAAAAAAAAAAAAGGAAGAAATAAGAAACTTGTAATGGGAGGGGGATTACAATCAAAATATACCATATACATGCATACAAATAGTCCATGAGAAGCTTTAAAAGCATGAGGGCCTGGTTTGCTCTGAGTTTCATTCCTCAGCACCCACACAAAGAGTGGGGCTTGGTCACCAGTATCTGTACCCCAGTCCTATATAAAGGGAGCAAAGACCAGAGAATCGTTGGGGCTCAAGAAAATGGCAGCTTCAGGTTCAGAGAGACTGCCTCAAGGAAAATGGGAGATGGGTAATAGAGGAGGTTATCCGATGTCCTCCTGTGGCTTCCATGTGTGCACACACCTACACAAACACACAGTACACTACAGACACACAAAAAACACCATGCCTTCTCAGAGAAACTGGAGAAATAGGTTCTTCCAGTTATATGAGAAGAAAAACACTAGTGGGTAATAAGGTAGCCTATGTATTAGAACATAGCACATAATTTGTCTTCACTTACAAATAATAACTGGATCACAGCCATTTTCTAACAAATGAAAGAACTTGCCATAATATTAAAAATAAGTAGGACTAGCTAGGCATGGTGGCTCACACCTTTAATCCCCCCAGCCCTTGGGAGGCTGAAGTGGGAGGATCACAGAAAATTCAAAGTCAGTGAGACCCTACCTTAGAAAAAAAGGAAGGGGCTGGAGAGATGGCTCAGAGATTAAAGGCACTTGCTGACAATGCCTGACAGCCTGGATTTGATTCCCCAGTACCCATGTAAAGCCAGATGCATGCATCTGGAGTTTGTGATGTCAGGAGGCACTGGTGCACTCATTCTCCCCCCTACAAATAAATATTTTTAAAAATTGCATAAAAATTATGGACTTAGGGTACAGTTCAGTGGTGAAGCACATGCTTAGCATACACAAGGTCCCTGGAGTTGATCCTAACAGCAAAAGAGAAATAAAAAATTGGGTTAGGGGTATGGCTCAGTGGCACAAAGCCTCCCTAGCATATCCATGGCCCCAGGTTCAATCCCCATCACTGAAAAATAAAGCTTTTACTAAAAATATTTAAAATTGTGGCTTAGCAGTTTAGGCACTTGTCTGCAAAGCCTAATGACCAGGGTTCAATTCTCTAGTACTCAAGTAAAGCCAGATGCACAAGGTGATGCATTCATTTGAAGTTCATTTGCTGGAGGCCCTGGCATGCCCATTCTCTGTTTCTCTTCTATCTCTCTCTGCTGGCTAATAAATTATTTTTAAAAATATTTAAAATTAATCCATTCACAAGCTGAGCATGGTCTGTATGTGTCTATGGTCCCATCTTCCTGGGAGGTTGAGATAAGAGGGTATTGGAGCCCATAGCTTAGAAGCCAGCTGGGGCAACATAGCAAAACCCCATCTGGGGAAAAAAAATCAAAAGGCCCGGAAACACAGATATGATACAATAATAGGGGGCAGTGTATAGTTTACTAATGTCTGAGATGCAGGGCATTCTGGCACCAAATACTTGTTATTAGTCTAGATAAGGAAGATAATCTGTATGTGAAAATTTCCATCTCAAGTACTGTATGAAAGTAGTACTTACCAAGTCTCTTAGAAATCAGTCTACATATCCATATTCATGAACTCATGGGCCATCAATTGATGCTCCTAATTAAGCCTTTGGGTCTCTTTCTTTTCCTAATAAATAACCCACTTCTGCTACATATAGATAGAGGTTCTACAATACCTGTACTTGTGGTAATAAATAGCTAGGTAGTGAATGGGGAGGTTATTGCAATAGTGAGAAGTTGGTAAATCAATCAAATGCTGTTACCTCTTCTCTTAGTGCATACTGCTCAATGAGCTTCTTCAGTTTCTCTCCCAGTTCAATGTTCTCCTGTCGGAGTTTGGCATTGTGTATATCATGTTGTTCCAGCTGGGCTTGGATTTCATTAAGAGTAATCTGGAAATGTGCTGTTGTTTCTTTACGTCGCTCTTCTTCCTCTCGCGCCTGCTGCATATTTTCCTCCTTAGTACCCAAAATAATTTGTTAATAATAGTAGACCTGTAGATCAATATTCACAGAAGATGCTGTGGCTAGGCCTGATGGTGCAGGCCTCTTCTTATCCCAGCTAGGTAGGAAGGTGACATAGGGAGACAAAGTTTAAGGACTGTCTGGGCAATTTAATGAGACCCTGTCTCAAAAAGGTAAAAAGGGGCTGGGTGTGGTAGTGCATACCTTTAATCCCAGTATTTGGGAGACAGAGTTAGGAGGATAGGTGTGAGTTGGAGGCCAGCCTGGGACTACAGCATGAGTTCCAGGTCTGCCTAGGCTGGGGGGGGGAGGCTGGGTATACAGCTCAGTAAGCCCTGGGTTCAATGCCCTGTATTGGAATAAAAATACAAGAGAAGGGCTTCTCTACACAGCCAGTTCCCTTCTAAGCTTATCTTAGATCAGCTTAACCTAACAAAGCTCTCCTGCAGTTCACTTTCCATTCCTGAAAGGGCATCTTCATTTTTAAAAATTTACTATTATGATTTTTTAAGAAGGGTCTCACTCTAGCCCAGTTTGGACTGGAACTCACTGAGATCCTTCCTACCTCAGCTTCCTGAGTGCTGGGACTAAAGGTGTGCATCACCATGCCCAGTTTCAGTATCTGTATTAAAAAAAAATAATGGGGCTGGGAAGATGACTCAGTGACTAAGGCACTTGCATGCAGAGCCTAACAACCCAGGTTTGATTCCCCAATGTAAAGCCAGATGCATAGGGTGGCTCATGCAGCTGGAGTTTGTTTACAGCGGCTGGAGGCCCTGGCATGTCTATATTCTCTCTCTCTCTCCCTCCTTCTTCCACTCTCTCTGTGCTTGCAAATAAAAATATTTTTTTAAAAGTGTAATTTCTCACATTACTAGACAGAACTGAATTTATTTTTTTAATATTTTATTTATTCATTTTTCAAGCCCAATTTATTTTTATTACCTATGATTTTCCATCCATCAGAGAATTGTAAAAAACAT
>PVHP010020807.1:7504-30314 GCA_004024765.1 Zapus hudsonius | reverse complement strand
CTTCTAAAATTACAAGGACTTAAGCTGTCCAAGAAAAAAACTACTTCCTTCTGGGAGGAAGCCCTCAGGATTGCCCCTTGCATAAATCCTGACAGCCCTTATGATTCACAAATGTGGTGCCAAATAGAATACCTAGCTAGAAACAAAAAGACCTCCCCTTCCTTTCTCCCAATTTTAGCAGCAATAAAACAATGTTTAAATCAACCCGAAATAAGATCTGACCCTAAAATACAAAAATATGCCAGTTCTAATAAAAAGCCCCCCCCCCCGAGGATCACTCAAGGACAGATATGTAGTCTCTAAGAAATGTCATAGAAGAATTAAAACAAATAATCATATGTGCCGCTGCGCAACCAGTTCAGCGGTTCCCAGCCGAGCTACAGCCCAAGCCGCCCATCGGCCTTTCCAGAGAAAGCGCTATTAACCCCTCAATGCCCAGACCTATCTATCCAGCTTTGCCTCTGTCTTCATCGGCAGTACTAAAAAAACCTATGCTGTTCCAGCCACAGAGCCTCAAAGACACGCCACCCAGCCTTTCAGACAGAAGCGCTAATAACTCTCCTGTGCCCAGATCTATGCCCATGGTGCCGGAGAAACCTAAAATCAAACTCGCGCCCTCCCCTGCCCTCCGTGAGGCGCTGGCTGGATGTGCGCATGCCGGGAGCAGAGGCTGCATCCTCGCTCCCCCCACCCTGCCTCACCAGGCTCCAGCCCTTGCCGCTGGAGCCCCTGGCCCCACTCTGCCCTCTCGGCCTGTGGCATCTCCGCAGCTGCGCTTGGCCAAACACCCTCCAGCTGGTGTACACGGGCGAACAGCTGGAAAACCCTCAGGCCATACATTCAGTTCAGCCCAACCCAGACAGCCAGGGGCAATAGCACCCCGAGCCTGGGCCCCACGCAGCCCACGCCTCAGGCTCCCATTGAGCCTCAGGGGCCCCTACTATTTACCTTCAAAAACTCCCAGGCTAAACAGTGGCCTTTACCAAGGGAGCATCTTCGGTTCTATAAAATAATAGAGACCAAACCCCTAAAATTTACTTTCAAAAACTCCCTAACAAATCCCCTCAATATAAAAAACTATATGCTCTCCATATGGCCCTTCAGGAAAAAAATAGCCCTTTTAACCTTTTCTCCAATAGCATTTATGCTGTCAGTCTGGCCCCCACGTTCTGAAGGGGGATAACTTTTTTACTATATAGCCCTGGACGTCTCCAGGGTCCAGCCTCTGCAAGGCAAATCTTTTCCCTTACTGCTTGTTTACAAAAACGAAGGGGGAGGGAATATACCCCCAGAGAATGCTCTACTTATAAATCTATCAAAGACCAGGTTGTCCAATGGTTTTGCTCATTCTCAGAAAATTGGTCTAACTCTATAAGATTCCAACTACAAATTTCTACTCGAATTTAAGTACTAAATCATTCTCCTAATGGTTAAAGCTAATTGTTTCAACAGCCTGACTAAACAAAAAATTTTGCCTCCTAAATAATTAATTCTCTCAACAGCCTTACTAAATTCAGTTTTCTTCTTCCTCACAGCTGCCTGAGGTGAACAATTAATATATGCCAACTGCTTTATTCATACAGATCATTCATTCCGGTCAAATTTTACTCCTCAGTGGTGCCTTCTCTCTGCGGATCTCCACCAAATGCCTCAAACTGCTACTTTTGCAATTTTCTCCCAGTCCCTTGCTGACTGCTGTTACTATTAACATCGCTCTTAAAATATTTTCTCAATAACAAACTATTTTTCCACCCAGGCTCTTCAAACTGCTGCCCTTTAGCCAAAGATGGGCATCTCCTTTGTTTTAATTCCAGGCCCACTGATGCCAGGTGCCTCTCCAATGTTTCTCTCACAGCAACTACCTGCATTATATCAGGGCCACAGCCTTGCTATGGCGCAAAGGACATTCCAATCCCCAGGTGAATTCCTTCAGCCCCTATTTACCACTGCCTAGCTATAATTATTCCAACAGATATAAGCAGCCTTCCAGCTCAGCCCGAGCCTTCAGAGAATTTTCATCCTTCCTGGTCGGTGTGTCCTGATGCAACTCTCCTGCAAAGCCTCGCGAATTCCAGGAGCTGCATGCTGTGCTCACCTGGTCCCACCGCCGCCCAGGAGACCTCACCCAGGCCCAGCTTGGATCACCCCAGAGAGGACTTCTTGCTGACTCCAATAAAGCTATACCTCATCACTGCTAAATATGGGACATGGACTTGGGGGGAAAATATTATTTTTCATGCCAATAAGTGTTATACGTTCTTTATGCCTCCACCCATTGGTTCCCTATTCCTTTGACCTGCCTGCTTCTCCCCACTCCTTTAACTCCCTGTTTGCCATAGGGACCCCTTTGCCCATGGCCAGCCCCCTACATGCTTATGCCACTGATCCATATTTAAAACAATTGGAGGAAATGTTGGGCACTGCCTGTTGACGCTGCTACTGAGGGCACGGAGAACAAAGGGTTAAGGATGTATGAGTGAGGTGAAACCCCGATAATTCGGTAGGCGTTTCCCGGCTCCACCTACCCTGACTCCCACCCCCATGGGCTAGCCACAGAAACCAGCATTTCCATTTCAGCATGACTGGCATTGGGTATCAGAAAAACTTCCTTGGACCCATCCCCATGTATCGGACCGTGGCTAGCATCACGTATTTCCCGCCACTCATGGCCCCCAAATGAGATGTTCTCAGGTTGTCCCCACCTACCTATCCCAGTTCAGGCTGCCAACTCCCCACCCCCATCAACCAATCTCCTTTTCTCTTCCCCATTCCCCATGCCCCTGACCCCCCTTTCCTATAAAATGTAAGTCCCCCAAATGAATAAAGAACCACATGGATATACAATACACATCTGTTCGCCTCTGTGTCCCGCCGGACCCCCTGCGCCATCCCCCCAGCTCTGTGGGCCCCAGCCCTGAGACAGTGGACAGTGGACAGCTCTCTTCGGCTCCTGCTGCTTCTCTGTTCTCCTTCTGCGGTGGCCGACGGTGCCCCCGGAGGAGAAAACAACAACCTTCATCATAGAACATAAACTCTTTCTTTCTGAAGCTTTTTCATGTTATAGAGAAAGATGAAATGCTTCCAAACTCCTTCTATGAAACTACCATCACCATAATCCCAAAACCATACAAAGATGCAACAAGAAAGGAAAATAACAGATCCATATCCCTGGTAAACTTAGATGCAAAAATCCTGGGCAAAATCCTCAAAAACTGGATACAACAACACATCACAAATATTATACACCTAGACCAGGTAGGCTTCATCCCAAGGATGCAGGGATGGGTTCAATATACTGAAGTCAATTAATGTAATCCACATTACTAGGCTCAACCAAAAAACCATATGGTCATCTCAATCGACGCAGAGAAAATTCAGCACTGTGTCATGATCAAAATACTAGACAGGCTGGGCATAGATGGCTTATTATTCAACATAATAATGACAATATACAAAACTCCTAAAGCCCAAATCGTACTCAACAGGTAATACACAAGAATCAGGAACAAGACAGGGGTGTCCATTCTTACCACTGCTCTCCTCAACGTAGTACTTGAAGTTATAGCCCAAGCAATAAGATAGGAGAAAGGCATAAAAGGGATACAAATTAGAAAAGAAGTAAAACTATCCATTTTTGCAGATGACAGAATCATATACATAACAGACCCAAAGAATAGTATCAGCAAACTCATGAAGATGATAAATTCCTTCAGCAAAGTGACAGGATACAAAATTAACACACAAAAATCAGTAGCCTTCCTGTATACTAATGACATGCATACAGAAAAATAAATCACTGAGACTCCCATTTTCAATAGCCTCAAAACAATCAAATACCTTGGAATAGCACTAAATAAGGATGTGAAAGACTTGTATAATGAAAGCATCATTAAAACACTAAAGAAGGAAATAGAGTAGTATGTGAAAAGAAGGAAATATTTTCAATGTTCCTGGATAGGTAGAATTAATAAAGTATAAATAGCAATACTTCCAAAAACAATATATAGATTCAATGCCATGTCAATAAAAATCCCAACTTCATTCTTTACAGACATAGAAAAATAACCTCAAAATTTATTTGGAATGGCAAAAGGCCTCAAATAGCCAAATCTATCCTTAGTAAAAAAAAAAAATAGACTTCCTCAGGTGGCATCAGCATTCCTGATCTAAAGATATACTACAAAAACAGCATGGTGCTCAAAAAAAAAAAAACAAAAAACCAAAAAACAGACAGACATACCAATGGAACAAAATTGAAAGCTCAGCACTTGGTCTTTAACAAAGGTGGCAAAAATGTATGCTGGGGTAAACATAGCATCTTCAATAAATTGTGTTAGATAAATTGGATAAATATTTGTGAAAAACTGAAAATAGACCCACTCCTCTCACCATGCACAAAAATCAACTCCAAATGAATCAGAGACCTCAACATAAGACCCGAAACTCTGAAAAACTTGGAAAAAATAGTAGGAACTATCCATGAGATAGGTATAGGAAATAACTTCCTGAAGAAACCTCCAGTAGCCCAGGGAGTGCAACAATCACTTAACCAATAGGATCTCATCAAGCTTAAAAGCTTCTCTAAGACAAACATAACATACTGAGAGCCAAAGGACCACCATCAAACTTGGGGATAAATTTTGCCAGCTACAAAACAGATAGAGCTCTAATATCTAGAACTTACAAGGAACTCAAAATAATAAATAATTAAAAAATCAAATAACCCCCTCACAAAATGGTGTATTGATCTCAACAGAGAATTCACAGAGGCAGAAAAACAAATGGCCAATACACTTCTGGGGTCCCACTGGAGAAGTTTCCCAACTGCCAAACCCAATGACTGCTCTCAGCTTGAAAAAGCCAGATCGATCTCCATCCCAATTTCCTAGCAGCAATTGGGGTTACTTCTTCAGAGGGGGATGAGGCAGTTAGGGTGACTGGGACATGAAAGTAAAGGCAGAAATGTCTTTGAGTCTGCCCACTCTGCTGGAGATCAGAGAAGAACCTAGCTCCATATCTCTTGTCTAACCTAAGCCTCTCCATGGAGATTGGGGAGGGGAGAGGTCTCCTTTTCTAGAATTCAAATCCAATCCTGGCAGTTTGGGCTGGTCAAGAACTTCATGAGCCAGCCTAGCCCTGGCCAATCAGCTATCTTTCTGGCTCACCTGAGGTGGGAGGTAGGGATCACCCCTACCTATAAGGTTATAAATACTTTTACCAGGGGAGAGCAAGCACCAAGTACTCACACTCAATATTCATCCTGTCTGTCTGTCTGTCTGTCTGTCTGTCTGTCTGTCGGTCTGTCTGTCTGTCTGTCTCTCTCTCTCTCTCTCTCTCTCTCTCTCTCTCTCTCTCTCTCTCTCTCTCTGCCTGCTTGCTCGCTTGCTTGCTAGCTCATCTCTCCTGGATGTCCAGGTTCTGGTAAGTTTCCCCTGGCTGAAACAAGGGTTGATACCCCCTGACCACTACTCCCATATGGGCTTTGCTTTCCCCTCTCTCCTTCTCTCTAATCTAATAAAGTCTAATACCACCTTGCCCTCTGGTCTATGAATTTTAATTCTTTAAATTCATAAGGCAAGAATCCAGGGCACTCTAAATTTTGTTGGCATACTGATGTGTTGGCAAGGAACCCCAATATCCCATTTCAGAACAGCCTGAATATTCCAGAAAGATACAATCACTTATATGTCAGGCAAGGGAAAAATCTTGCTAGATTTCCTAAAAGCAAACTAGGATGAAAGAATACCTTCAAAACTTGGAAGGATGAGCTAGGCGAGGCAGAGCACACCTCTCATTAAGGTGCTCAGGGAGCCTCATTCAGGGGGACTGAATAGGAGCTAACACAAAGTTCCAGTAGAAAGCTGTGCACTAGACCTAAAGTGAAATTCAGTCTGTACTGCAGCAAGCAGTCACAGAAATGGGTATCAAAGAAACTAAAATAGGAAGTTACCATGCTTGACCACTTAAACATAATACAGAGAGAGCTTTATAATCATCTTGAAAGATCTGTTAAGAAATAATGCTGTGTACCTAGAAAACTAGGAACATGGACAACAAAGAAGGCAATTATTAACACTATGAAAAAGCATGGGAAAAGAAAGACTGTTAGCTCTAAACAGTAATAACTCTGTGGTAATAATGTAAACAATGAAGATGGACTTAGCCTCTAATTATGGAATAATTATATGAGTAGGATGGTAGATTTGAAAGATAGAAAATACAATAAAATCCTCAGTAGTCACAATAAAACAATAGCTAAAATAAAAATACCATAATGTAATGCTAAAAAAAAAAGAATTAAAAGTGAGGGGTTTTTGGAAGTACAGAACAAGGGGTAACAAAGTAAGACAATAAGATTGACATTATGACCATTTGGGGGCTATTTTACTTTATGCCCTATTTGGATGTGTGGTATTACATAAACATAAAATTAAGTTTACAAAGGAACCAGCTATTGCATTAAAAATCAAGCTCAATATATTTAAATGTAGCCAAAGAAGATGATTATAGCTCATGTAGTGAGCAAATAATATGCAGGATAACTTGTTACTCAGAAAAACATGAACTGAATAGCCATGTACAAAGAATTAAACATAATTTTCTATGATGTACACACATACAAAATTAGCTATAAAATTCAAACATACAATTTATAACAAATCTTATTAATTTAAGAATTAAAATAGCTATATATAAAATAAATTATAAAAAATACTAAAGTAAAAACAGGTCAAATGTATAAAAAGAGAAAAAGTAAAGAGCTTACAGTAAACTACACGCTGATTAATTTCAAATGACTCAGCAAAAGTTTGCCCAAGATACAAGCCCACAATTCACTGCCTTGGAAATATTTCCAAGTAATTTTGTATTGAAGTTAATCTATAGAGTTTCTATTTTAAGTTGTTTTATTTTTTAATTAAAACAGTAAGTTCTACTTTTAAAAATCTGGCCAATAAGTCTTAATCCTGGTTCATAAATACATATGGCTATGGTAAGTGTGCACATTCCAATAAATCTTAACTGTAGTTCATGAATACATATGACTATGGTAAGTCTACACATTTGGAATGGCCATCCTGAGTTAAAAGAATCTTTTAAAAAATTATGTATATATGTAGTATGTATGATGTATGTATGTATGTATGAATGTATGAGAGAAGGGGAAATACACAGGCACACCAGAGCCTCTTGCCACTGCAAACGAACTCAAGATACATGTGCCATTTTGTGCATCTGGTTTTACATGGGTCCTGGGGAATCAAACCTGGGCCATCAGGCATTGCAAGCAAGCACCTTTAATTATTGAGTCATCTCTCCAGTCCAATTATCAGATTCTTCTAAAAGCAGGTAAATCAGCTTTGGATGCTATCATATCTGCCTCATCTCAGTAAACATTTAGGGTTGTCATCCTCCCTGGTGTCTAAGCCAATTCTCTTGGGATAAGGGCATTCAGAAAAAAATATTAACACTATTTCACTGTTAATTTCATCCCCTTGTATTTTATTTCTGTAGATCTTGTATGATAATACATACATAAGTTTACATATTTTCATAGTATAATTTCAAGAATTATTTTACTATAAGAATGTCAGGATCAAAACTACATAGAGACCACAGATTTGGGGATGCATCTCTCCATTTGTAGCCAGTGACCCATTTATTGTCTATGACAGAAACAAAAATGCTCCTGAGTGAAGCCAGAAGAAAGTTCATATACCATTCTAAGCCAAAAAGTTAATTTATCATTGATAATTGGAAAATGTGAGAAAAATAAACCTTTTAATTAATAAAATCATTCAGTGTTATGCCTACTTGCTACAAATGAAAATTTTGAGCAAAGTTGTATATTGAAGTATACAGATGCCGCAATTTTTTATAGTTTTCATAAGGTACCTTTGTTATGAATAAGAGACAGAATGAGATAAAATGATTCAAAGCAATGTGCTTACATGGTGATCATACAAGCTTTCGTCTGTGAGGTAGTATTCCACAGAAAGAAAAATCTCAGGAACTGTTGATTGAGGATTAAATACTCAAGCATCCTAAGAGAAGTTTATCCTCTCATATAAGCAAAATACATTTCAGCAACTCTTTCATGAATGTGGAAAGCAATTAGAATTCAATAAAATCATTTCTTCTTTTGGGACAGGGTCATATGTAGTCTAGGTGGAGGCTGACCTTGAACTCCTGATCTTGCTGCTCCCCCTCCTAAATGCTAGGATTACAGGCATGAGTCAGAATACAAAGACCAAAATTTAAAAATTCATTTCTTCAGTCACACTGGACAGATTCCATAAAACAGCTGGCCCTCCATACATTGGACAACTGAAATAAACAGTATTTTCATCCCTACCAAAAGCTCTACTGAACATACTTTACTACTCAGCAATTCCGGACTTTTGCATATATAACTATATACGAAAAAAATTCAGGAATTCTTTAGGTAAAAGTTTTAGGGTTTTTATACTTACTAACTGTCACTTTGTCCTTGTCACCCAACATAATGTTGTTTGGAGTCAGGTCTCTATGGACAATCCTTTTCTCCTTATGTAAGTACCGGAGAGCTAAGCACAGCTTGAAATAAAAAGGAAAGCAAACTTTATTCTCTTTGTGCTTGTCAATCTTGACTGTTAACCTGATGAGCTAGAATCACCACGGAAGAACCTCTGGGCATGTCTGTGGTGGGATTTCAAGGTGACTGAGATATGAAGACACACTCTATGTGGTGCAGTCCTAAAGAAGAATGTGAGCTCAACTCAGGCATCCATTTCTTTCTGCTTCCTGACTGCAGGCAAGTGTGAGCAGCTGCCTTACCCCTCTGCAGCCATGTCTTCCCCACATGATGGACTCTATCCTCAAACTGATTCAAGATAAACCCTTCCTTCTTCAAAAGAAGTCAGGAACTGTAACTGAGATGTCCCAATGTTATATAACCAATGATGACTACATAGCACTAAGAAAGCTCAGAACTTTGCTATATTAAAAAAATTTAATGAAGAAAATTGAGTACCTGTATAAATATTTTCCACAGTCTTTCTTCAGTAAAACGGTGTTGCTTTTCCCTCAAAGAACTGAAGTGTTCTCCAAGTGGGGCTCCTTCTATCAGTTCCATAACTATATACAACCTGTCATCTGGGAAAAATGCACAATCACTCATAGACCTTTAAATTAAGTGTAGAATATTGAAAATGGTTCCAAATCAAAATTCAAGTTTCCCAGTATGTGTGTAGAACACAACATTGAGGTAGAAGTGGTATTCACTGAGCTGTGGGGGGAAGACAAGAGTTGGGATCCACTAACCTCTGGGGGAGGATGGGAGATGGGATCACTGAAGCCAATCTGAGCTGTTAGCGACGGTGCGTGACATGTTGTGGCTGTTGTGTACACAGACAATATTTGCAAAGAATGGAACTGAACCTTTTTCATTCCACCCTTTGACATGAACACACCATCCTTTCTCCTGGTCAACATGGACAAAGCCTAACTTAAACCAGTCTCCTACACAAACATTTGTAGCTCCAAATTTATCATAATTTAAAAAATATTTATCTGTACTGTAACATTGCTTTTGAAAAATATTCTCACCTTAATACCCTCGAAGTTGTGTCTTTATTGTGAAAACCAGATCTTATCTCTTTTTCAGGGCATATGTACTAAATTATAGAAAATTGTCCCAATATTAATAACTAATAGCTAAGTAGACAGGAATTCCTCTGAGTCATCTAGAGAATGCAGAGGGGTGAAGTCAGGACAAATGCACAGGGACACATGACAGGGTTTCTTAACAGCACAATAACAAGGAAATAATGAGCAGGTCCCAAAAATTATTGCCTTGTATTTCTTTATAAAATGGAGATTGATTTTGAAATGTTGTGTCATGGATCAACAAGACTTATTTCATTCTGCTTTTAAACAAGTGACTGAACCTAACTGGCTCTCAAAAGTTTCTTTTATATATTTTAAAATATTATTTATTTATTTATTTATTTATTTGAGAGTTTTGACTCAGTTTTTCATTCCACTTAAAGGAAGCCAGCAGAGTCAGCTTGGTTCTATTGCCACCTAATGGCACTTACTTGAATTTCATGCAGAAAGAAACCAGTTTATCCTGAAGTGGAAACTGTCACCTGATTCAACACAAACTGCTATGATTTTGCCAAAAACGAACCAATGTACTTTACTTTACTTTTTTTTTTACTTTTCTTTTTTCTTGATCCTATCAAGTGCTTCTTGTGAAATAATTATTTTGCTTTATAGTGTTCTTATATACTTCAGGAATCTATAGCTGTGTTCAGGTCATCAGTTATGTCACTATTTCACTGGACCAAAAAGCAATGCTTAAGAAAACCCACAATGAGAACACTTTAAAAGGTTGAGCTTATTTTCCTACATTCTGAATATATGTGAGGAAAAAAAGGTAGGTTTCCTTAATTAGAAGTAAAAGACATACTTACTTTCCAAAAACGTTTTGTAATAACGTACAACATTGGGATGATCAAGCTGTAAGAAAACAGAAGCACATTTATTATACTACTTTAAACAAACTTTTCATAGCCTATATATTTTATAAAACTAATATTTTCAACATACCATCTGTGATGGTTAAATTTTGATGTCAACTTGACCTTTCAAATAATCTAGGGTGGGTCTCTGAGGATGTTCACAGGAAGGCAGCCTCTCAGTAGGGGGCAGGATGTAAGGAAGCTCAGGAGAGCTAGAAGTAAACATCCTTTCCAGGGTGGGGAGTGCAGGAAGGAAATTCCAGAGGCTCAGGAAGCCATTAAGTCTGGGATAGAATTGCAAGACCCCACCCTAGGGCTATAGAAAGGTAAAAGAATTCTCTGCTTGCCCTCCTGCCTGTTCCCTCTTCTGTGTGTGTGGTGTAGGTGATGGGTTTTTCTCTCTGCTCGAACCTGTGAACGGAACTTCCCTTCAATCTGTAGTTTCAATAAATACTTTCCTCCCCCAAATTGTGCCTGGTTTGAAGATTCATCCCAGTGGCGTGTGGCTGACTACGACACCATCTGATATTTTTATGATTTAAAGGTCTTGTTGCTTACAAAAAATAATCTGAGAGGGTTGGGTTCAAGATGGCCGACTAGCAGACACACCATGTCCCTTGGGAAACAAGGGTCAGGGTTTTCAGCAGGGATCCAGGTTGTGGACACAAGCTGTGGCCACGCTCTGAGCTCCAGACACCTCCCGGCACAGCATCCTTATGACTGGAAGATGCCATCGAGGACCAGCACACGCCAGAGGCAGTGAGTCCTCAGAAGCCAGTGGCTTCAGCCTGCCAGCCGCCTGAACTTCTGCTTCAGCCTCAGCCAGCTTCCCCGAACCTCCCGCCCTCTGTCTTCCCCGTCCCTCATGGGCCCCTTGTGCTTCTTTCTTTTTCAACTTTTTTTTCCTTTTATTTTATTTTATTTTTCTATTAGTATTATTTTTTTTCCCCATCTCTGACTGTATGTAGCCCCTCCCCCCTCCAGCGCATCTGCCCCCCCCCCAGTCTGTTTTCTTGTTTACTTGGTTTTTTTTCTTTTCCTTCTCTTTGGCCGGCACACAGGGACAGGTCCTCCCATGTGGCCCCTCCCCCGGGCTTCTGGCCTCCAGCTTGTCGGCCTCGCCCCCGCACTAGTTTAAATTTTTTTTCCTTTTTCTTTCTCTTTCTCCACCCAACCAGGACAGGGGCTTCTACGTAGCCCCTCCACCAACCTCCAGCATACCTGCCCCGCCCCCCCAGGCCCTAGCTACTCTACTGTCTTTTTTTTTTCTTTCTTTCTTCTTCTTTTCTTTCTCTGCCACCTGCGGACCCGGACCAGGGGCTCTTATGTAGCCCCTTCTCCCGGTCTCCAGCCTCCAATGCGCCTTCCCCATTCCATTTCTGCTTCTGAGGAACCCATCAGCCCCTCTCTCTGAGCCCAGAGAACACAGCAACACCAGTAACGGGGATCTCAGTGGCCTCACACTCCCTTCCGCCCCTACCCCCGCCGACCCCACATCCTGGGCCCGCTGACCCCTGCAGGCCTGCTCCCCTAGCCTGCCCACTATGGTGCCCCCAGCCCCTGTACCCGCGACCTCTGGGGGTCCACTACCCACCAAGACCACAAACCCCCACAGGCCCGACCCTTGACCCTGCCCCAGTGCCTACTGCCCCCTGCCATCTCCCACAACCACCGACCACTACAGCTCCGTTCCCCCACACAGGCCGACACCTGCAGATATCTCAAAGGCATTCATTCCTCCAACCTCCTCAAGTGGAATCGAAATGGGCAGACTCAAGGCAAGAAAATTACAACAGCTGAGGAAACCATGCCAAATGACAACAATAATACCGCTAAACAGAGAGAGCAGAGGCAGGCCCAGGATGACACGACACTAAACCCCGATCATACTGGCAGAGATCCTAAGGAGAACTTATTTTTAGTCATGCAAGAAAAGATGGACCAACATATTGAATGGGTACAAAGCTAGCTCATTAGCTTTGCCACCTTGCTCAATATAATAGAGGTGAACCAAATGGACTGCAGAAGAGACAGATCAGAACTAAAGGCAAGCCAGGAAACTGAAGATATCAAAAACCAGCTTTCCAAATTAACCAAAGACATCTGCAAATATAAGAATGACTGTCAGGAAGAAGTAATTAAATCAAACCTTGAAATGAAATCACATCTCAACAGGATGATAGGCGCAACCAAAAAAGAAGTAGCAGAAAACAAAAACCATATTGAAATAATGAGAACATCCCTAGAATCTCTTACCAACAGGATTAATCACTGGGAAAACAGAACCTCAGACATGGAAGACAGAACAGAGGAGAATTTGAGGGAAATCAGAACCTTGAAAAAATTCAAAAGAGCAAGTGAACAAGACTCAAGGGAAATGTGGGATACCATAATAATACCTAATCTCAGGATCATGGGGATCCCAGAAGGAGAAGAAAACCAAACGAGGGGCAAAGAAAATATTTTCGACAGAATTATTCAAGAAAACTTTCTATACTTGGCAAGAGATAGTCCTGTAAAACCAAAAGAGATACGAAGGACCCCAAACAAATTGGATCAAAGGAGGAACACCCCAAGACATATATTAGTTACAATGCCAAACATTGAGGAAAAAGAGAGTCCTTAGAGCAACGAGAGAAAGGAAAATCACGTATAAAGGAAAACCCATCAAAATCACCTGAGACTTCACCATAGAAACTTTAAAAGCCAGAAGAGCTTGGAACAAAGCGATCCTAGGCCTAAAGAAGAATGGATTCCAACCTACACTACTGTACCCAGCAAAGTTATCCATCATAATAGATGGAGAAATGAAAGTATTCCATGAAATTAACCAGCTCTACAATTACTTGAACACAAAGCCAAGCCTTCTTCAGAAGATATTTCACAAGATATCACATGTAGAGGAGACAAATATCCGACCTCAGGAAAGGAAAAGAGAACAAGCAACATTAACACCAAAGAGATAACAACAGCTCAGATACCAACCTCCATATTCTCTCCAACATGGCAGGGTTTAAAGCAAACCTCACAGTTATAAATTTGAATGTAAATGGACTCAACTCTCCTATAAAAAGACACAGGATCATAGGTTGGGTCAGGAAAATGGACCCTTCCATCTATTGCCTTCAAGAAACACACCTTATTGCTAAAGACAATAACCTCCTGAGAATAAAAGGGTGGAAAACAATTTTCCAGGCATGTGGGAATAATAAAAAAGTGGGTGTAGCTACTCTAATATCTGACAAAATAGACTTTCAACCGAAATCAATAAAAAAGGACGATGATGGCCACACTTCCTACTTGTCAAGGGAATGATAAAACAAGAAGACATCACTATAGTAAATATGTATGCACCAAATGCAAGGGCCCCTCAGTTCATTAAGCATAAATTACTCAAAAGCAAAGCAGATATAGATGCCAACACTATCATAGTAGGAGACTTTAACTCTCCACTGTCATCAATAGACAGATCGTCCAAACAAAAGACAAGCAGGGAAATAAAGCAGTAAAATAGCACCATAGACAAACTTGGGATGACAGACATTTATAGAACATTCCATCCCAAGGACACAGATTACACATTCTTCTCAGCACCAGATGTAACCTTTTCCAAAATTGACCATGTACTGGGCCATAAATCATCCCTCAACAAATTTAGGATGATCAATGTAATCCCCTGCATCATATCAGACTACAACACATTAAAGCTAGAAATTAACAATGGGAGAGGATCCAAAAATTTTGACAAATATTGGCGACTGAACAACTCGCTCCTGAACAATGAATGGGTCAAACAAGAAATCAGACAGAAAATCCAGAATTTCCTAGAAACAAATGATAATGAGGACACAACCTTTCAGAACTTGTGGGACACAATGAAGGTAGTCCTAAGGAGGAAATTCATTGCACTAAATGCCTTCATAATGAAGACAGAGAGGTCTCAAATCAATGAGCTATCCTCCCACGTAAGGTCATTAGAACAGATGGAAAAATCCAACCCTAGGAGCTCGAGACACAAGGAAATAAGATCAGAGCAGAGATCAATGACTCGGAAACAAAGAAAGCAATTTTTAAAATAGACAAATCAAAGAGTTGGTTCGTTGAAAAAGTCAACAAGATTGACCAACCCCTGGCCAATTTAATCAAACAAAAAAAAGAGAAGGCCCAAATTAACAAAGTACAAAATGACAAGGGTGAGATCACAACAAATCCTGAAGAGATTGGAAGCATCATCAGGTCATATTTCCAGAATCTCTACTCCACAAAATTAGAGAACCTTGAAAAAAATGGATAAATTCCTGGATACCTACCATCTACCAAAGCTCTCAGTCCAGAGCAGATAAAGATCCTAAACAACCTGATAATAATCACAGAGATTCAATCGGTATTTAAGAACCTCCCCAAACGGAAAAGCCCAGGTCCAGATGGCTTCTCAGCCGAATTCTACCAAACCTTCATCATAGAACTGAAACCCCTCTTTTTGAAGCAAATCAGGGGCATAGAAAAAGAGGGTAGGCTCCCAAACTCCTTCTATGAAGCTAACATTGCCCTAATTCCCAAACCAGGCAAGGATGTAACAAGAAAAGAAAACTATAGACCGATATCCCTGATGAACTTGGATGCAAAAATCCTAAACAAAGTCCTAGCAAACTGAATACAAACCCACATCAAGACTATAATTCACCCTAACCAAGTCGGCTTCATCCCAGGGATGCAGGGATGGTTCAACATACACAAGTCGATAAATGTAATTCACCACATTAACAATCTCAATCACAAAAACCACATGGTCATCTCAATAGATTCTGAGAAGGCTTTTGACAAAATTCAACACCACTTCATGTTCAAAACCCTGGAAAGAATAGGCATAGATGGCCTATACCTCAATGTGATAAAGTCAATATACAGATCTCCTAAAGCACAAATCATCCTCAATAGAGAACGACTCAAGAAGTTCCCGCTTAACTCAGGAACAAGACAGGGATGTCCACTCACACCTCTGATATTTAACATAGTGCTTGAAGTTCTAGCCCAAGCAATAAGACAGGAGAACAGCATAAAAGGGATACAAATCGGAAAGGAAGAAGTCAAACTATCCCTCTTTGCAGATGACATGATCTTATATATATCAGACCCAAAGAACAGTATTAGTAACTCCTGAAGGTGATCAATGCCTTCAGCAGAGTGGTAGGATACAAAATTAACACAAAAACAATCAGTAGCCTTCTATATACAGAAGACAAACATTCGGAAAAAGACATCAGAGAAACTGTCCCGTTCTCTATATCCTCAAATAAAATCAGATACCTGGGAATATCACTAACCAAGGAAGTGAAAGACTTATATAAGGAAAATATTGAAACACTCAAGAGGGAAATAGAGGAGGATGTGACAAGATGGAAAGACATTCCATGCTCATGGATAGGGAGAATCAATATAGTAAAAATGGCAATCCTGCCAAAAGCAATCTACAGATTCAACGCAATGCCAATAAAAATCCCAACCTCCTTCTTCACAGACATTGAAAAAAATAATCTCAAAATTTATTTGGAAGGGTAAGAGATCTCGAATAGCTAAAACTATTTTGAGCAAAAAAAAAATTATGTAGGAGGTATCACCATACCTGACTTTAAAACATACTACAAAGCCATAGTAACTAAAACAGCATGGTATTGGCAGTAAAACAGACAGTCTGATCAGTGGAATAGAATTGAAGACGAAGCCTTTAATGCAAGTAACTTCGGCTTCAACTTAGTCTTCAACAAGGATGCCAACAATGTAGGCTGGGCCAAAGATAGCATCTTCAACAAATGGTGCTGGACAAATTGGATAAACACGTGTAAAAAAATGAAAATAGACCCATTCCTTTCACCATGCACCAAGATCAACTCCAAATGGACCAGATACCTCAATATTAACCATACAACCCTAAACATCCTGGAAGAAAAAGTAGGAGGAACCCTATATGAGACAGGAGTAGGGAACAACTTCCTGAGCAAATCTCCAGTAGCCCAGGAAGTGCAACAGTCATTTAACCAATGGGACCTAATCAGGCTCAAAAGCTTCTGTACAGATAAAAACACTGTTCTCAGAATCAATAGACCCCCTTCAAACTGGGAGATTATTTTCACCAGGTACAACTCAGACAGAGGCCTAATTTCCAGAACCTACAGAAAACTCAAAAAAATTAATCCCAAACTGCCCCCTCACAAAGGGCACTGATCTCAACAGAGAATTCACAGAGGAGGAAACACAAAAGCCTTTTCTCACCTGACAAAGTGCTCAGCATCCTTAAGCATCAGGGAAATGCAAATCAAAACCACAATGAGATAACCACCTTACCCCGGTCCGAATGGCAATCATAAAGAAAACCAACAACAATCGTTGCTGGCGAGGATGTGTGTGTGGGGGGAAGGAAACCTCATTCACTGCTGGTGGGATTGAAAACTTCTTCAACCACTATTGAAAGCAGTGTGGAGACTCTTGAACAGAATGGACATAGAACTACCAATGGACCCAGCTATCCCTCTACTAGGCATCTATCCACAAGATGTCACATCTCAATGCAAAAACTTTTATACAACTATATTTACAGCAGCTCAATTCATAATAGCCAAGAATTAGAATCAACCCAAATGCCCATCCATGGAGGAATGGACAGCGAAACTGTGGTATATTTACATGATGGAATTTTACTCAGCTGAAAGGAAAAAAGACATATCAAAATTTAGGAAAAAATGGTCTGACTTCGAGCATATCTTACTCAAAAAAACAGAGAATTGAACGCCGCATATTCTCCCTCTTATGTGGCCCTTAACCAGAATAACTGTAAACTCTACACAGACTAGTAGAAAGAAGTGAGAGGTTATGAATGAGGGGTAAGGGATGGGGGAGGGGAATGGCTCAAGCATGAGGCTAAACCAAATTAGGTTCAAAAACATAAAATTCTCACAAGCATACTGTAACCTATTGTGCAAGTAGTGGGCGTCGACTGGCAAGAGGGGCCATGAGTAGTAGGGGAGAGAGTCTAAGCCTGTGAATAATTTATCAGTCTGACAACCCCTGGTCCCAGTCACTGGTTCCTTCCCTCACTGAGCTGTTGACCAAAGTGACCAATGAGGTTCCAAAAACAAGACAGAATTCTGTCAAGCTCTTGAATGACCTCCCCAGGCCTGAGGCAAAACCCTGTTACTGAAGAAACCACAGAAAGCCATCGATTAATATCGAGAGACCCTTCAAGGTCCAGAATAGTACCCAGCCTCCAGACGGTAGTTAGTGAAGTACTGGAAGGCATTGCACATGCTGCCAGGGGAAGTTGATCAACAACACTGGAGTAAATAGAGACCACTGGCATGAAACACAGACTGTGGCCATGAGTAGGCTGAACTCACCTGCTATTGGGAGAGAACAGCGAACCAAGAAAGGAACACTTGTGCAATGGAGAAACCTGAGCCTGGGGGAGACAATCAACAGCTTCTAAATTCGGCCAAATATTCCACTTAGTGTGGGGAAACCCGTGACTGGAACTGGGGAATCAGTGCGATATGCACCAGATCCCCTACTCTTGGGCTCCCAAGAAAAGAAGTGCTATGGGACCGATTGACGGAGAAGCTACTAAATATAGAATCTAGGTAATCCAGAATTGTGTACCTATACTGATCTCACTTTCCGATGGAGATTGTATTTGTATTTTTCAGGATGCAGCGAGAGAGTTGTGGCCCATCTAAACCTACCAACCGACTGTAGGCCGTTAGCAGAGATTCTCGCAAGAGATGAGCCACCACAGTCATACCATGGAGGATCCATATGGAGCCCCGCAGAGAATGAGGGGATGAAAAAGGGACCCATAGCCAAAGCCATTCAATCAACACAGGATAAGCCAGTGAGACAAAAACCAACGATTTTCAATACAAAGACCCCTAAGCTCACAACATTAAAGCAACCTTAATACCCACCCACCATCACTCAGGGAACTGAGTGGAAGAGGGGGAGGGAAGATTGTGATAGCTGTGGTGGGGGAGATTATCAGAGGCATGGCACCCCTCAGTAACAACACACTTGGGTCAGGAGAACCCAGCTGAATACTAGGCTATCCATGGTCCCCTGCCACAAGGACTGATCCAGATGGCCCATGGAGGAGGATATCCAGCTGATTGGGTATTGGAAGGGGGGGCATTGGGGAATTGGGGATATCAACTCATTGTAAAAAATAATAAAAGAAAAAAATAAGGACCAAAAAAATCTGAAAATTGAAATCTCTTCTATACCTATGTAAAGCAAGTCAAAAACTGCTGTATCGCGGGGAATTGGCGATAACAACTCATTGTTTGCCCACTAAATGTTGTAACTCATTATGGACAATAAATTTAAAAAAAGATATGAAAAAAAACTGCTGTATCTTCTAATATAACTTGAACAGATAATTATATAATAGAAGGTTGTTCAGGGATCCACCGAGCACACTCTGTCCCACTAGCACAGACAGACTGCACAAAGGAGAGAACAGACATGAAGATGCTTGTGTGAAATATATTGATTGATTGATTCATTCATTCATTCATTCATTCACTGCTCTTTAAGTCTCTTCCAAAAAACTGAAGTAACACTTGTGTTTAGTTTCACTATTTCTGCCTTTCTATGTCCTCCAAAATGATCAGCCTGAAATTGAAATAATCTACTAGTATTAAAATCTACAGAAATTTAGAAACTGATGTTGTACTGTAAATTTCAATGAATAAAGACCTTATTTATTATTCTTTGTGGTCTAGTCCAGATGCAAGGCAAAGTGACTTCAGAGAACAGAGGGCAAAGAGGCAGGGACTCTCCATGACTGGAAATGTGTATACAAATAAGGTAGGCTGGAAAAGAAACCAGTGTGCTCTTAGATTACAAAAAGAGATTTCAAGGCTGGTGTGGTGGCGCTCACCTTTAATCCCAGCACTTGGGAGGCAGAGATAGAAGGATAACCATGAGTTAGAGGTCACTCTGAGAGTACATAGTGAATTCCAGCTCAGCCTGGACTAGAGGGAGACCCTACCTCAAAAAAAAAAGAAAGAAAGAAGGAAGGAAAAAAGGAAGGAAGGAAGAGAGAGAGAGAGAGAGAGAGAGAGAGAGAGAGAGAGAGAGAGAGAGAGAGAAAAGAAATCTCATTCCAAGCTGGGAAGATGGCTCAGTTCATAAATTTCCTGCCACACAAACATGAGGAGCTGGGTTCAATCCCAGCACCCGCAGAAAAAGTGGATGTGGTTGTACACACACATGTAATTCCAGCACTGGGTTGGAGGAGAGAAAAATAACCCTAGTGCTTGCTGGCAAGGTAATCTAGCTGGATTAGTGAACTCTAGATTCAATGAAAGACCCTGTTTCAAAAAATAAGATAACCGAAGTGGAGAGCCACTGAGGAAGACATTCAGTGCTGACCTCTGGCTTCTAAGTGCACTCAGGGCATGTATACCTGCACACAAATATATAAACACACATATACACGAGCAGGTATACCACACATACACATACTAAAAATAGAAATTCCATTTAACTTTTGTCATCTGTTCTTTCTTCTCAAATAAACCTGCATAATGTTAATTGGGTTATTAAAACATGCCGAAATATTCAAATATTCTGCTTATGCCAATTAATAATCTACTTTGAAAATTCACATTTTGGCTGAGTGTAATGAAAATCTCAGCACTCAGGAGGTAGAGGCAGGAGGGCCAGGAATTCAAGGCTATTCTCAGTTACATAGTGAATTCAAAGCCAGCCTGGGCTATATGAGACTCGGTTGAGAAAGAAAGAGGAATTCACAATTGACATTTAATAAACTGCATTTGAAGAGCGTGGTTCCACCTGAAAAAAGTTGAGGAACTTTCCCTCATATCCCTATGCATGTAACTAGGTAACTAAACATTGGATATACTTACGATGATGTACTCAGTCATAACATCCAAGGCCTGATATAAAGTCCTAAGGAAGTTTCCATAGCCTCAGGACATGCTTTAGGAAAACACTGGTAAAAATATCCCTGGCCTAATGTCCACTCTTTCACACTGAACAGTTCACAAATAGCATAGACACAAAGTGCACAAGAACACAGCTCAACAACATTTATTTAAGGAAGGCATTTCAGAAACAAGACTAATAATTACCTGTTCCTTAATTATTGTCAGTTCAGAAACAATATTCTTTACACTGCTGTCTCGATCTTTTTTATCCTTTCCAAATGCTGGGTTATGTAAATTGACCTCTTTCATTGCTAAAAGGTTTTGACCACTACGCTTTCTAACCTAAAATGAGGAAGACAAAATAAAATAAAGAAATCTGGTAAGAATTGAACGGGTAAGACAAAAGTGATTAACAAACATTAATAAGGCCACATGGCTAACCAAGTCATTAGAGTATTTAAAATTCTATTTTCAAGCTTAGCTCAGACATTTGGTATGTTCTGTTCCCACCTACAAAATTTGGTAGTATTTTTGTCATGCATTGGTACAAACTATTTTTCTATGACAGGTGAAATATCTTTTCTCTTAAAGTCAGTGACCAGTATCAGTGTAGCTACTGATTCCTGTCAGAAAAAAAAATATATATATATATATACATATATATATATACATATATACATATATATATATATATATATATATATATATATAAAGACTCCAGCTATGGTACTGACATGCAAATGTGATTTCTCCTTTGTTTTGAAGTATTAGAAACATTTCTCATAGGCAGAGTCACCTTATAAACACAGCCAAAAGCTCCACTTCCAAGATGGTCCAAAACTGCATAGTCACATATGTATTTCAAAGGGGCTTTCTTCTGATTAATGCTTTCAATATTCTCAGCAATTTGCTTCAGTTCCTCCTCCTAACCAAGCCATAAAAAGGAAATGAGTTGCTATAATTATATCCTAACCACAGAGCACCCTACCAAAAGTTTTAACTTGGGCTTACCACTAATAAATTCAACTGTGAAACCAATTCTTCATAAGCACTGATATCACGTACATAATGTCCTATGTCAATGAAGATCTCAAACAAGTCAGTGGGGAAGAGTCTGTAAGGAAAATACACACTTGAGGCAAAGCTTAGGGATAGCAGGTTATTGCTTCTTTTTTTGTTGCTTACTCATCAACTAATTATAGCCAACAAATATATAATCCTTTGGTTATCAGCAAGGTTGGGGGAATAATACTCTCCAGCTTATACTGAAAATAGAATCTTTGAAAAGTAAGCAGAAATGAAGAGGAAAGTTCTAAATATCTCTAAACAGTATATAGTTGCTAACAGTACTGTGCACTTCAAATTTTAAATGGGTGGAACCTATTTTGTATGCTTTTACTACAATTAAGAATGGATCTGAGGCCGGGTGTGGTGGGCGCAAGCCTTTAATCCCAGCACTCGGGAGGCAGAGGTAGGAGGATCACCATGAGTTCAAGGCCACCCTGAGACTACATAGTGAATTCCAGGTCAGCTGGGACTAGAGCAAGACCCTACCTCAAAAAACCAAAAAAATAAAAAAAATAAAATAATGGATCTGATACAGACTACATGAAGACCTTTTTGAAATATGCTGTGAGTATATATATATATATATATATATATATATATATATATTATGCATATTATAAAGTAATACTTGTTGGATGCTTATCAAGTGTTCAAAACCTCCATAAAGCCACTTGATATTGTCTTACTATATTAACTCTAGAAGGCAGGTGTTAAATTAATTTTTAAATGTTGTATGAAAATAAAAATATACGTAAATAAAAAATGGAGAAAATTATACTAGTTTCAAGCCTCTTAAAATGTTTAAGTTCACTAAAATGGATGGCTTTGGGGGCCTTAGAATAGGAGCTTTAATCAATAATTAACTTCAATTCTGCACAAGAACTTCTGTCATTGGAAAACAAGGGAGCACCATAAACTGATACAAGCTTTCTAAGAAAAGGATCGTATGAAACCCAGAACTTCATTACCAATACAATTCAGGTGAGATAGTGGGTCTAGATTTGGGCTAAATGGTGGGCAGTTCATACATGTGCACAGCTTTTCCACTACACACCAGCTACACCACAGACAGTCTTCTGTTCCCAGTCCTCCTGCTTCTGCCTTCACACAGGCTCACACTGATCAATGACATAGTAACTCCTGGTTTTCCCACTGATAAAGAGAAATGGCCAGACTAATGTTGGAATTTCTTTTTTTAAAAAATATTTTATTTATTTATTTTCAAGCAGAAATACAGAAAGAGAAAGAGAGAGAGAGAGAGAGAGAGAGAGAGAGAGAGAGAGAGAGAGAGAGAGAGAGAGA
>PVHP010020806.1:0-30084 GCA_004024765.1 Zapus hudsonius | reverse complement strand
GGGCCAGGAGAACCGGGCTGAATACTAGGCTATCCATGATTCCCTGCCCCAAGGACTGATCCAGACTGCCCACGAAGGAGGATATCCAGCTGATTGGGGATGGGGAAGAGGGACATTGGGGAACTGGAGATAACAACTCATTGTTTGCCCATTAAATAATGTAACTCATTATGGACAATTAAAAAAAAAAGAAATGGAACCCTTATATACTTCGGGTGGGACTGTAAGTGTGGCCACATTTATCTATCTACTATCTATCTATCTATCTATCTATCTATTGATTGATCGATCGATTGATTGATTGATTGATCGATTGATTGATTGGCAGGGTCTCATGTATCCCAGGTTGGCTTCAAACTCACTATGTAGCCAAGGATAACCTTTAACTTCTGATCTTCCTGCCTCTGACTCCCGAATGCTGGGATTAGAGAGATGTGCCTCCATGGCCAGTTTATGAGATGCTGATGTTTGTACCAACTGAGCTACATTCTTAACCTTGGTATCCAATTCTTTTTTTTAATTTTCTATCTATCTATGTGTCTGTCTGTCTGCCTGCCTGTCTGTCTAGGAGACTGGCATAGATGCTCCCAGGCCTGTGAAGCTCAAGGAGAAAAAGGTTTAAAGGGTCAGGTGGAAGCTGAGGCCAGCAGAGCAGGAAACGACCAGGAGAGAACTCTAGAATTCTGAAAGAAAACCAAGGGAAGAAATGCTTCAGGATATAGGGTGGACTCTAGGTCAAGTAATTGGCTGATTATAAACTCTTGTGCAAACAAGAGGGGTCTATGGAGGTGGGGTAGTGACACTGTAGCTGGAAACCCAAAAAGACAAAAAGAAAGCCAGCTCACACCAAAGGAAAACAAAGATGGCAGAAAAACTCTATGAAAGTTATCTGATAGCCAATATCTCCAGGACAAGTGCACTGTATTTCCTATAATCATTCGATTAGTTCAGAAATTGGATTGTCTTTATATGTAAGACCTGAGTTGTAAATTCTGCACACTTTGGGTTAAAAAGTCTGAAACTGATGATTATTAGTTTTATTTCTTCAAATTCGGGTTATGCTTCCCTGATTCTTTGACTTTCCATAAAAACATATTCTCTCTCTCTCTCTCTCTCTCTCTCTCTCTCTCTCTCTCCAATAAAACCTAGATTTGAATATAAGAAAATCTTTGGGCTGGAGAGATGGCTCAGTGGTTAAGGCGCTTGCCTCCAGTGCCTAAGGCCCTGGGTTCAATTCCCCAGGACCCACATAAACCAAAACCACAAGGCAGTGGCCCTGGTTCTCTCTCTCTCTCTCTCTCTCTCTCTCTCTCTCTCTCTCTCTCTCTCTCTCTGCTTGAAAATGAATAAATAAAATATTTTTTAAAAATCTTTACCAGAAACAAGAAAGTCTTTGCCACAATCGTGGATAAGCAGAAAATATTAAACTTTGAATTATGCCATTCTTATGGCAGACCAGAAAACAAGATATCCCAGACATCAGAATCAGAACGTCCAACAATGTATGAGCCATTTAAATACAGAATGGTTGGCTCATTAACAGTTCTGGAGCTGCTCTTGGAGACCCGAATCCCTCAATGGGTGAGGGACGCAATGTCCAGGGCTTTCTTTGGGGCTGCTGTCAGCTTTCTTATTAACTGACATAGTAAAATGAGAACAAGGCAAGTTTTGGGGCCCTAATATAAAAGCAGTCATTCTATTCATGAGG
Organism: Zapus hudsonius; assembly: GCA_004024765.1. Lineage (NCBI taxonomy): Eukaryota > Metazoa > Chordata > Mammalia > Rodentia > Dipodidae > Zapus > Zapus hudsonius. The sequence goes on along the minus strand of PVHP010020806.1, from coordinate 28,376 downwards.
AATCTTAAACCCTGATCACCCTAAAATGTCTCACCTCCTAAACACCAGAGCATTGCACTGATGTGGGGCAATTATATCCCAATCACTAAAGAAAGCATTCTGGCCTGAATGATAGCGCAACCTGAGGCAGGGGAGAAGTTAGACCCACCTACACATGAGGTTAATTATCACCCAGTCCTTCATCGATTGTAGTTTATTTATGATCCCCACACCCATAAGACAAGACATGCCTGTTTGCTTATGATGAGATGCTTCTGTAGGGGGACACTGGGCTCTGTGACAAGCAGTGCGTGATAAAGACTGCCTTACTCAAATCCTGAACAAAGAGAAAAAGTCCTGTCACAATACATCGGTCAGTGTGAACACCCTCCCTTGCTGAAGAATGAAGGGAACAGGCACATCACACACTTTAGGCGGAGAGTGACACAGCATGGTGACAGATCAAATCAGGGCAGGGAGAATCAGTGTTTCCCAAGGTCCTGACACCAGTTCCAAACCCCAACCCTAAGTCAGACTCCCAAACAAACATCCCTTTATCACCTATGCTCTGAGATGTGAGAAAATAAGAACACAGATTCCAAAGGTGTAGGGATGTCCCCAAGCTCTCTGCAATGCTGGCAAGTGCTCAAGAGTCTGAGTGCCAGGTTATATGATCAAATGAGACTATTTGGAAAATTTTCTGAGCAGCTGTGTAGCTTAAAGACCCTATTGCTGAGGATTTCACAGACTCCTGTCACACAACACTGAGAGACCTTACTGAATCCAGAAACGAAACCAGCTCCCAGAAGGCTAGCCTGTGTAATGCTGGAAGGTGTGGTTCAAGCTACCAGGGGAACCAGACCAACAATATTCTGAGAAAGCAGGGGACATCCTAACTCTACCAAGTGGACCTGAGTTGATGGGGGACACCCAAGCGGGAGACAAACCACCTCAAACTCACCATTTAGAGGCCTAACACAACCTCTAAGGAAGTGGGGTGATGAGCAAAAGAGTTATTCCCATAGCAAGGTAGATATCCTATGGAAGGATAATGGTGATAGTCACCAAGGGTGCCCAAAATAGTCCAAAACACAAATCAAGAGACTCTTAAAAACCTAATAATTATGCAAAATTTAAACTCACCCACCATGACTCAGGAAAGTTTGCCGAAGATGCGACAGAAAGATTGTAAGAGCCCTGGGTGGGGGGAGAATAGCTAATGAATAAAAGGGTATGTTATCCTGGTTTTAATGTTTTTTTTCTAATAACTTATGATACTGAGCATATGGTTTTGTTAATATATATAATTTCATTCCAATAAAAAAAATTTTTAAAAAGAAACTCCCATGGTCATGTGATTCCAGATACTCTGGGGATGGCTGAATACAGTGTTTAATAAAGCGGATTCTGAGCATATCGGGCATGTTGGTCTTGATAGAGCGGCCTCTGAGTGAATACTGGGCTATGGGGCCAAGGTGCTCTACCATGGCCAGGAGAAGTGGCAGAAGGAGTATAACAGCCTCCCAATAGGCCCTCTGGACAAATACAGGATTCAAGCAATTGATGCTACCGACTCATGGGCTTTGGAATGGGTCACCTGGAGGGTCTAGAGCATGTTGAGAAAATAAGACTATGCAAGTGCCATTACATTGACGATAACTGTTTGCAGAGACTTAGCCAACTTGAAAAACTACAGAAAAGCCTACTGGAAATGGAAATAATTTCTTGTGGGAAAACCTTAGACAAAGGCCTCATTGCTTTGCCTCATTGTAGAAACCTCAGGTATGTGTTTTTAAGTGATCTTCCTGGAAATACAGAAAAATAAAATCTTGTCCAAGTCCTTAAGACATCACTGTCTTCTCTGGAACTAAAAGTAAACTTGAGGTAAAATAATAAAAATCAGGCTGGAGAGATTGCTCAATGGTTAAGGCGCTTACCTGCAAAACCTAACTACCTGAGTTTGATTCCCCAGTACCCACAAGAAGCCAGATGCACAAGGTGATGCATGCATCTGGAGTTCATATGTAGGGGCTAAAGGCCCTAGTGCACCCATTTTCTCTCTCTCTCTCTCTCTCTCTCTCTCTCTCTCTCTTTCTCTTTCTGCCTCTGTCTATATGACTCGCTGTGCTTCAAATAAATAAAATATTTTAAATAATAAAAATAATCAACAAATGTCTCATTTAATAATTGAGACAATAATCTCAAATGTTCATTCAGTATAAATGATCATTTGAGATTATTGGTCCTAAATAAATAGCATCAAATATCATCATTAGAACTGCAAAGATGTCACATGACATGTTAGAGATTCTGCAGTATTACAAACTATTGAGACATGACTAAATTGTTTGGTTGGAAGTGAGAAATTATGTACATTAAATCATTTTGCAAAAAAAAGCAAAGTAAATAGCATTTTAATTCTAATGTATTCATTCGCATATACTGTAAATATCTCTTGGCGTGGATATTCAGAGTTCTTTAAAGTGATTTGACAGCAACACATATATTCTTTATTACATTATAATAATTTATATTTTATTTTAAAGTTAAAGTTATTCAATCATGTTACTATAAATGCAAAATTATGAACAATTGGAAACTCAATTACAGATCCCTGATTGGAGTTGATTATGCACAGTAGTAGTGGATAATTGTTTCCCATTGTTCCTTGTACACATTTCTCATGTGCCTGTATTTCTGTCTTCTTGATAATTTGCATATATTTGAATATACTTAAATTATCAAAGGCATATATATATATATTATATATATAAAACCTTTCTCAGAATGAATAGCTGTTAGGCTGAGGCTAGTAGCAGTACTTGGCGACATTCACATAGGTTTGTTTATGCAATGGAACACAGGGAACCAGCAAAACCCACTTTACTTTTCTCATCTGCTTCAAGCAGAAACTATTAATGTGTTGATTAGAAGCAGATTTTGTTTTCTGCAGATGTCCTGAATGCTACATCCTCTGAACTCAAGGGACATCATATATATATATATATATATATATATATATATATATAGTCGTGAAATTGAATTTGTATCTAGAAAGCAGTAATAAAACATATCTTATGTAGATAAAAACAAATATTTTTACCTACTTTAAATAGCTCTAATTATGTTTTTGTGGATTTCTGTATGTTGGGTTTGAACATTAGGTTGTTGAACATAACTATGACTAGAAATTACTTTAAAATAAATTTCTATATAGAAGCTTCCATGCAGAAAAATATAATTTTAATTGTATTAGAATTAAACTTAAGAAAGTTTTAATAATTCATGGGAAATGCAAATTATATACAGCATAAATTAGATATTTTAACATAATCACAGCCATCACAAATCATAAATATGTAATAGTAAAAAAAATAAAGACAAGGCTGGTATAGGACAGTGTGATACGGTGGTGATTCCCTGTAAAAGAAAAGGATTATGGGTATGCTGAGTTGAACATCAGCATAAATTTAATAGAATGCATTAGAGAAAAATGAGCCAGTGTTCTCCAGTTTGGTTCATTACTGTAGTGAAATAACAGATGCTTCATGATTTCGTCTAGAAATGACTTTTCTGATCTGAATGGTTTTCTGTTAGTTGAATTCGACAGTTATGGTAATCTGCCTTTGTCAAATACATTTTCTTGGGATACGGGGGGGGGGAACAATTTTTACTATTCACAGAAGTTTAATATCCTTCCTTGTCATGGAAATTATGACTGGATAAGAAAAATAATCCCGGAGCTTTTATCTAACTCACTATCAGGTCTATGCAAGAAATTGCGTCCATTTGGAAACCTTCAGATGTTAACGTGGCTGGAGAGTAGCCAAAACTACTGAACAGATGACAGAATTTAATGGACTGGTTAGCAGTAAGTGCTAAGTGCTATATGAGGAAAATTAACAGGGGAGGAAAATGAGTGTGCAGAAGACATGTTTTGAAGATTCGGTCAATATGGCTTTGGAAGCAGAAGTGCTCAGGACTAGTGGCAGCAAGTGCATCAGGCAGAAATGGTGAGCTGTGAGAAACTGAGGCGGGCCCTTGTGACAAGGGGATGGGGAAGGAAGACCTTCTGAGTTAGGAGTACTAAGCCAACTAAAAGGTAATATGTCATCATAAAAAAGAAAGAAAATAAGAACACAAACTAACAATTACCTGAGTGTTAATTCTGGGCACACACTGTTTTGGGTGTTGCATACAGAATGATTCATTTAACCTCCAGGTAACCCATATGCTAAATATAATAATTCACTTTCAGCAGATGACAATACAACACTATGACCAATTGTGTCACCCAAAGGCATATATGTTTCTGGATGGACAGGGGAGTTGAATTTAGCAATCCTGGGAGACCTGGTTCAAGCACTCTGGTCTGATATATTTAAAAAGCTCTTGACACTCCAGGTGTCTCTTTCTGTTTTCCCAGGTGGGGCTGCATACTTTTCTCTTTGTGATAAAACTAAAACAAAATCCTGATAGCAGAACCGTAAATGATAGAAAGCAAACAAAAACCACCTGGAGAATGCTAAATTCCATGGAGACCAGCAGTGCTTTGAGTAAATATGAAACGAAAACAGAAAGGCGAAGGTCAGGTCAAAAGCTGCATACAGGCAGATTTGTTCAAGGTTGGTTATGCCTGCAACAGGGCTAAAAACATCTCTGTATCTAATGTGAAATTAACTCGAAGATAGTAAAAGGGAGAGGAAAGATACAACTGGGAGAGAATTCATCACTCAAGGAGGAAACAGGACAGTATGGAAGATAAGTGTGAATAAGCTGGAAATGTAAATAAAAAAGAATGAAATTAAAACAGAGCTCATACCTCTCTGTGTTTCTACCACACACCCCAATAAGTGCCTCAGATCATTCAGAGAAAACAGCAGTAGATACAACTTATGACTCTAAGTACAGGAGTCTCATATAAGGTTGCTATAATTTACATAGAAAATGAGAGATTTATAACAAAAAATTCTGAAAAAAATGCAAACATCTGTAGTAACAACAAAAAATAGATCAATGGTTGGTTGAGAGTGATTGGGTGAGCATCACAGAAGGGAAGGCTGACCAAGGGCCATGAGGAAACTTACAAGAATAAGGGTCTACAATTTTGATTATATCCCTGGAATAATTTTGATTATTCCATGGATACATGTCTGAAATGATAGATTGCATGCTTTATTTTTTTCTACTTCTTAATCTTTAAAAAATATTTTCTTTATTCACTTATTTGAGACAGAGAAAGAGGCAAACAGAGAGAGAATGGGTATGGTGGGGCCTCTAGCCAATGCAAATAAACAGATGGGAACTGGGGAATCAAACTCAGGTCCTTAGGCTTTGCAGACAAGTGCCTTAACCTCTAAGCCATCGATTGCATGCTTTAAACTGGGTCATTTTGACTATTCTAATGTAATTCTATAAGGCTATTTAGCAAGCATGGAACAGAAAGCAAATGAAGTATTGAGTTTTTGTTTAAAGTTTTAGATTTATAGCAAATGACAGATTGGTCTGGCCTGACCTGAGCCACGTGCTGTCTTGTTATGCTTTTGCATTCTGTATGTCTTCTCACCGTCTTCTTTCACCTCTGTGTCTCTCACTGGAAGAAGCCATCAAGTTTCTTCCATAGAACCTCCAAACTAAAGGTAAAAATAGCAAGTCACACAGATAGGCGACAGCTATGGCCAGCCAAAGGTCTATCGTGCTTCAAAGTACGGGCTCTGGAATAGGGCCTGAGAGAGTGTCGTGAGTACTTTTCTAGGGGCAGCTGTGTGTAGTGTCACCCTATTTTATCAGTCAGGTGCTATTAATCCTTCAGTCCATTGGAGCAGAGCTAGGAATTGTGAGGGAAACTCCCTGGCACCGGAGGAGTGAGTTTCTTCAGTTGTGCTTTGAAAGTGTACCTCTCCTTATTTACCCAAAGAAAGTGGAAGTTCCCTCATTGTCTATGACCTTCAAAGACATAAGCTTGGGTTGGCTCAGCGGTTAAGGCACTTGCCTCCAGTGCCTAAGGCCCCGGATTCAATTCCCCAGTACCCATATAAACCAGACCCACAAGGTGGTGGCCCTGGTGCATTCTCTCTCTCTCTCTCTCTCTCTCTCTCTCTCTCTCTCTCTCTCTCTCTCTCTCTCTCTCTCTCTCTCTGCTTGAAAATGAATAAATAAAATATTTTTTAAAAAGACATAAGCTTCTGCTTTGGTTCTCAGAACCAGGCATGAACTCCCTCCCACTGAGTAATCCTCATATACAATCAGAGAACAGCTGATTGCCCACATTACCCATGTGCAATGGTGAGTACATCTTGGAGGCTGGATCAATTACAGGATCCATTGCTTGTTCACACAGTTGGGAACTTTGATTCCCAACAACTCACATAGCATTTTCCAATATGATCTCTCAGGTTAATGAGCTACAATAAATTACAATTTTATCTTCCACATGACACAGCCTTCTCGATTACGTGGAGACTTGTGACAGCTGTCTTTAACATCCTTTCCTGCTAAATCTACTATGTGAACTCCTTCGGGGTCTCCTTCTATTAACTGTTTTTCATTTTTGTTTTCTGGGCTGTATTTTCCTGCTTCTTTGAATGCCTTGTTAAGTTTTAATTAGATGCCAGGCTGTTAATTTTACATTAATTTGGTAGATGAATGGTGCTGCATTCCTTTAACTATTGATTAGACCATTTTAAGTGTGTGTTCACATGAGAGAGAGAGAGCGAGAGAGAGAGAATGCAGACTTGCTCATGCCATGGCACATGTACACATGTACTCAGAGGACACCCTCAAGTATTGGTCCTCGACTTCTACCTTGTTGGAAGCAGGGTATCATGGTTTGATCCAGGTGTCCCCCACAAACAAATGAATGTGTTCTGATAGATCGATCCTCAGCTGATGGCAGTTTGGGTTTTAAAACCTCGATGAAGCTGTGCTGTTGGGGGTGAGCTTATGGGGTTATAAGCCAGCTTCCCCTTGCCAGTATTTGGCACACCTTCCTGCCGCTGTCTGCAGTGCTGTGGCAGAGGTGATGTCCAGCCCTCTGCTCATGCCATCGTTTTCCCTGCCAGGATGGAGTCTCCCCTCGAGTCCGTAAGCCAAATAAACCCATTCCTCCACAAGCCGCTTTTGCTTGGGTTCTTTCTGCGCAGCAACTAGAAAGCTGACTGCAACACAGGGTCTCTCTCTCCTGTTTGATGCTGTGTTTGATAGGGCAGATGGTGCTCAGGCTCTGGGATTCTCCTGTCATCTTTCATTTCACTGTTGGAGGTCTAGGATTGCAGAATTCCTGTTACCTGCTTGGCTTTATGCAGTTTCTGGGATTCCAAATTCATGTTATAGGGGCAGCAAATGCTTTAGTCACTGAGCCATCTCTTCAGCCCCATTATTGGACTTTTTTATGGTAACCTGTTACTTACCTAGGAAGTTTGATTCTTTGGTAGCTTGCTTTGTGAGGAGGGTTCAGAGCAATCTATGGTTAGTAGAAGCTACCTTCCAAGGCAATGCTTTTGTGAAGATCCGCGGGAATTCTCCAAGTGCTGTGAAGAGATTTTTATTTGTAGCTGGTGGAAACACAAAACCTTCACAAGCTTGTATGAGTTCCAAGGGTTATTTTGCGTGTTCGTTTCCACTGGTTCTTCCACCCACCTGGGGGAAATGTCCCTACACGTATGTGCTGATCATCCCTCAAGTAAGGTAAAGGTTTATGCGGAAATTCTCTACAGAACTCTGGAGATCTCTATCACTCAGAAAAACTCTCTCACAATCATCCAGTCAGCCAAGAATAAGTGATTATGTGTGCTCAGCCTCAAGCAGGACTTCTAAGTCATCCCCTCCAAGACTCAGGGCACCACTCACAAGCAGGGGGGCAGAAAGAATGTAAGAGCTGCAGAATGTGGAGGAGGGGTTCAAAAGGCTGTCCTCCGGATATGACATGGCCATTACATGTACGAACTCACAGCAGCTGTGGTTTCCTGCATGATATTGAGCCTGTCAATATTTCACCTTTCATAGGAGGATCTATGAAACTCTCAACCACCCAGGGTAGCTAATGACACCCACTGGCTGCTGGGAGAGGGATCAGGTGCATTAGTGGTCTGGCCACGGGTAAGTTGCCCATTCCACAATAAGTAACCTTCCACCAAAGATCATGCAAGCAGCCCCTAATTGAACTCAATGGGTTAAAAAAAATAAGGAATGAAAGTAAGATAGGAATTAATGGGGAAGGAGAACGGTGTTAGCAGAAGGGGGGTAAAAATGGTGAATTAACAGGGTCCAAATGAAACCTATGAAAAAGTGACAAACAGGAGACCAATCACCACAGCAAGTCTGATAACCCATGAAAGGTCAATGGAGAGAGACACGAATGATACACATCACAACCCAGGGCAAAGATCCAGAAATACTTAAGATCTCAACAATAAAGCAAACTTAAAACTCAGACACCATGACTCAGAGAACTGAGCAGAAGAGGGGGTGGAAAAATATAAGAGCCATGGTTGGGGAGAATATCCAGAGACATTGCCTCCCTCAGCAACAACGCACAAAAGGGGAAGAAAAAAAGAAAAAACTGGCTACCTCGGGTGCAGTTCATAACCCCTAACATATGGACAGATCCAGTGTGTGCACCGAGGAGGGACCCCAGTGGGTAGAGGACAGAGAGGAGGGAAACAGGGACACCTTCCCAAGATTTGCTCATACAATGTATATACTTATTCATAATAAAGATATTAATTTTAAAAGGGTGAATTGAGGGAAATAAAATAGAAATACATTATATACATCTATGAAAATGTCAAAAATGGAGAATAAATTTGAATAAATGTTATGTATGAGTGAGTTTGGTGAATTTCTGTCATTACTTGCTTCATCAGGTTTTATTTTTATTTACTTCATATTTATTAAAAATATTTACACATTCAGTGACGTGAGTTGTCATTCTGTTTCTCTAACATATAACGATGGAAATCATTATTTATTTTTTTTTTGAGGTAGAATCTCAGTCTAGCCCAAACTAACTTGGAATTCACTTGGTAGTCCCAGATTGGCCTCAAACTCACAGCAGTCCTCCTATCTTGGCCTCCCAAGTGTTAAAGGTGTTCACCACCATGCCCAGAAGAACTCATTATTTTAATATTTTTATTTATTAGAAAGACAAAGAAAAAGAGAGAAATAAAAAAAATTGAGCCCACCAGGGCCTCTTGCCACTGCAAAAGAACTCCAAACACATGCGTCACTTTTTGCTTTTGGTCATTATTTTTTTAAAAGGCAGACACTTATAATCTCAGTGTTCAGGAGAAAAAGGCAGGAGGATTATACATTCCAGGTCAACCTGAGCTGCACTCATACATGCTAAATTAATTAATGAATAAATAAATATAAGGTATGGGGAGATAGGTTGGTGGTTAAAGGCACTTGATTACAAAGCCTTCCAGTCTGGGTTTGATTCGCCAATACCCACGTAAAGCATCTGGAATTTCTTTGCAGCAGCAAGAGGACCTGGCATGCCCATTCTCCTATTCTTTCTCTCTCTCTCTCTCTCTCTCTCTCTCTCTCTCTCTCTCTCTCTCTCTCTCTCTCTCTCTCTCTCTCTTTCTCTCTCCTCTTTCTCTCTTTCTCCTCTCTCTCTTTCTCTCTCTTCTCTCTTTCTTCTCTCTCTCTCTCCAAAAACAATAGATAGATAGCCATGCAGGGTGATGCACACCTTTAATCCTACCACTTGGAAGGCAGAGGTTCCAGGAGGATCACTGTGAGTTTGAAGCCAACCTGAGACTACATAGTGAATTTCAGGTTAGCCTGGGCTAGAGTGAGACCCTGCCTCAAAAAAAAAAAAAGACTATAGATAGATGATAGATGATGATGATGATGATGATGTAGATAGATAGATAGATAGATAGATAGATAGATAGATAGATAGATAGATAGGCAGATGATAGATACATAAACAGATAGATAGATAGATAGATAGATAGATAGATAGATGATAGATAGATAGATGGATGGATGATAGATGATAGATAAATAGATAGAGACAGATTATGTAGTAGATAGATGAAGATAGATGATAGATAGATAGATAGATAGATAGAAAGAAAAATAGATGCATATTTACATAGATAGCATCATTTAAAAACCCAAAAGATTAGACTAAAAGAGCCTATGGAAGCCAATAGTCAGCTACCAATGGAAACCAGGGCTACTTGGTAAATTACAGCCAATGGAGAAAATGTTACTTGTGAATTTGTTCTTTTTTGATATGTTATGATAATATGAAAAGTCAGAAACGTGTTAATTGGTGGTTCTGGCATATTGCACTCACAAAACTGAGAGGATTGGGACATGGAGCTGGAAATTCACTTTTTACAACCTGGGGAGTGAGGGTCTATCCTGGCTCATCTCTGAATGGCTTGTGTAGCTTGTTCTCCACTTAAACATGGAACCTATTGTAATGGCCTCAGGAAAGTTTCTATTGGTATTAATTAGCTTATGTTGTAATAACCCACAGGGACCTGCTGGATTTTCCTGGGAGTAATGTTTATAGTTTCTTCACAGATGCACCATGGTCCCATTGCAGGAGACATCAGTGCCCTGTAGGTGACAGAGTAATTGCAACCCCAGGTGGAGAGATGAACTCAGGGAATCTCAAGACCTATAACTCCCATGGCTACAGATGGCCTGTGTTTAATGATAGCGTCAGTCCTGGGTTGGTTTCAGTGGCAGAGCTCAGTTGAGTATTTCCCTGAGCTCAGATTCCAGTAAGGTTTGGGGGTCGTTGTCTGAGGAGACACCTTCACGACAGGTGAGTTTCTGGACAGGACAGAGATTTTTCCCTTGGGCTGCAGGACTTCTGGGCTTATGGGATTGGTGTTAGCAGGCGGGGTGGTGGGGGTGCACCATGGAGCTTGGCTAAGAGGATGGTGACACACAGGCTGGATCTGAGGGCTGCCATGTTCACTTTATGCTTTCCCCTTAAGATGGGAGCCGTCCAGTGGCCCAAACTACTGATCTAAAATTGACATGTCCTGATGGTCAAAGCTTAGGGATGATGTGCAGAAGACTGGTGGGCAGAATGTCCCTGTTCTACACACACACACTCACACACACACACACACACGCACACACATACACTCACACACACACATACTCACACACTCACCCTCAAACTCACACACACACATTCACACACACACACACTAAAAGTCACACACACTCACACACACTCGCACTCACACACACACACTCATATGTACTCACAGTCAAATTCACATACATACTCACACATTCACACACTCACACACTCACTCACACGCACTCACACACACATACTCACACACTTGCACTCACACACACACTCACACATATGCTCACACACTCACACACACACTCACACACTCACACCACATGCTCACACACACATACTCACACTCACACACACTCACACACTCACTCACATACACACTCACACATACTCAGACACATACATACACACTCACACACACATACTCACTCACACACTCTCACACACACATACACTCTCTCTCTCTCTCTCTCTCTCTCTCTCTCTCTCACACACACACACACACACACACACACACACACACACACACACACTGCTCTGCTGCTGCTCTTGGGATATTCTATTCACGGACAAATTCAAATTGAATGGAATGTAATTTAAGAAACGGTATAGTTATGGGTTATTATAGGGCTGTGAAACTGTCTTGTTGCTGTTGTTTTTGGTGGTGGTGGTGGTTTGATTGGTTTTTTGATGTAGGGTCTCCCTCTAGCCCAGGCTGACATGGAATTCACTCTGTAGTCTCAGGGTGACCTCCAACTCTCTGCGATCCTCCCACCTCTGCCTCCCAAGTGCTGGGAATCAGGACACGTGCCACCACGCCTGGCTCCTCTCTGTTTATTCTTCACCATTTTAAGATACAACTTAAAAGCAACAGTAAGTCAACTTGGGCTTCTGGAGCCAGGATGGCCTCCCCTCTTCCCCTCCCTGCCCCCCACACAAGTCCTGGCTCTGCTCCTATGAACTGAGGGACTGAGAGCACCTTACTCTGTGTCTCAGCGCCTGAACCCATGAGCCCGGAGTAGAAATACCTCACCCTGGCTGATCGTGTGAGACTGCACACTGCTGCCTCCAGCAAACTGGCATGACACTCTCTCTGAGCTGCCTCCAGAGTCAGTGCTTTGAAGCAAGACAGACCTTTGGCTGACCATAGCTGCCACCAATCTGTGGGACTCCGCTGGTGCTCCTGTTTTGTTTTGTTGGATTTTGCTTTACAAGTTAAACTGAATGTTTGATTCATCTCCACAGGAACAAGGGGAATGCTTATGCCTTATGTAGATGCTAACCTTTTTCCAAACAATCTTCTCTTTGCCCTGTCTTTTCCATCTTCCTCAGTGCAATAAACATCTGTGACTATTCTAACAGATAAACTGCTCCCGTGTTTAACAGCAAGTATTTCTTTTCTAGTTCACATCACTAGCCACTGTACGACTTCTGAAGAACCAGAGATGCCATCCTGGAATTAGAAATTGTTTTGCAACAAATCAAGTTGTGCTTGATTTGACCATACCTTAAAATGGCCTGGAATTTCTCTCCCAAGAATCGAATCTCCCCAATTAACAATCGAAGAATGTCAGAAAGCCTAACAGATAGGATAAATGCAGCTGCACAGATAAGGGCTAAGCAGGCCTCAGAAGTTGCTTGTGCTTTAAAGAAATTATCTGGTCTTTTTGACTCACATAAAATTTACAGATTACTGCATTATCTCATGTTTATAAATCCTGTTTAATTGCACTCCTGTTTGATACATTCCTCATTGGAAAGGCTCCAAGTTTTAGAGATTAAAAGCCCCACTTTTTCCTTTGTTAGTTGCTATTCTCCAGAGCCCTGCATTGGGCGAGATAGCCACTGGCCAGTTCTGTGTACACAAATATAGCTTGCTTTAATTTGGCCTACATTGGAGTCTGTGGTCTTTTCTTTGCGTTTGTGGGTTCAACACTTCACAGTAAAATTTACTCCTCTCAAGTTGGAAGAGCCCATAGTTAGAGCAGACAGCCATTAAATTCAGATGAAAGAATGCCAGAGGCCCAAAGATATTAAGTTCAGAGTGGTTACTGGTATAAACCTTCTATCTATCCCTTTTATTGAAAGGGTAACCACAGAAATAAAAGTTTGATAAAATGGGAACTCAGGAATGAAGTCATTTAATATGACTAAGTAAAGTATATTTTAAATATAAATGTCATGTGTTTTCCTGGTTAACATCAGGTAAATGACTTTAGAATTCAGGTCTCAGAGGAAAAGGTATTCATTACCTTTGTACAACTGAGATGCTTTGGGAAAGTCAGTTTAGTCTTTCTTTTTTTAATTTTTTTTTTTAGGCAGAGTCTCATTCTAGTCCAGGCTGACCTAGAATTCACTGTAGCCCCAGGCTGATCTCAAACTCAGCTCCTCTGACCTTTGCCTACTAAGAGCTGTAATTTAAGGCATGTGCACCATGCTTGGCTAGCCTTTCTTTATTTTTATTTTTTTAATATTTTATTTATTCATTTTCAAGCAGAGAGAGAGAGAGAGAGAGAGAGAGAGAGAGAGAGAGAGAGAGCACACCAGGGCCATCACCTTGTGGGTCTGGCTTATGTGGGTCCTGGGGAATTGAACCCAGGGCCCTAAGCACTAGAGGCAAGTGCCTTAACTGCTGAACCATCTCTCCAGCCCTAGCCTTTCTTTATATCAGAGATTCCTGTAGATCCTTTTGTGGATAATGCATTCGCACCTGTACCCTTGCTTTAATGCTCATCACTGTGTTCTTGTGCAAGCTTTCAAGGCCACATTCAACCGACCAAGGGGAGAACCAAAGAGGTCTGTTTATTTGTTTGTTTTGAAGAATCATTTTGAAGATCTAAGCATGTCTGGAATTATACAAGGAATTGCACCATTGTCCCTAGCAGGAGCTCCTAAACACATGCGTCTACAATGCTCAGAAAGGTGATGTCTGTACACCTGTAGGGATGGCCCTAACTGCCATCAGCCAAGGATTCCCCTTTCCTAGCTCATATTATTTTGGAGGTTTGGTTGAAGATATCTGGCCACTCAGTTCATAGGAGTAGAGCCAGGACTTGTGTGAGGAGCGGGGAGGGGAAGAGGGGAGGCCATCCTGGCTCCAGAAGCCCAAGTTGACTTACTGTTGCTTTTAAGTTGTACCTTAAAATGGTGAAGAATAAACAGAGAGGAGCCAGGCGTTGTGGCACGTGCCCTGATTCCCAGCACTTGGGAGGCAGAGGCGGGAGGATTGCAGAGAGTTGGAGGATCGCAGAGAGAGCGAGGTCACCCTGAGACTACAGAGTGAATCCCATGTCAGCCTGGGCTAGAGCGAGACCCTTCTGAAGGCAGAAGAAGATGAATGAAATCCATCCATGTTTCCCAGGTAACCCATGAGTTCACCTGCTTCAGAACATAGTGAGACATCACAAGGCAGGTCAGGCCAGACCTAGTCTGCCATTTATTGTAAATCAGAATTTTTGAGGGGTGGGGGTTCCACTGTTTATTACTAATATTTTGTTAAGTTAAAAAGAAAGAGAAAATCATTCTCAGTTCTCCAACAACTCTCACTCCTCCCTCTTTCCCACACAACTCCTGACGTATTTCCTCAGGGCCAGTTCAAAACCCCAACTTGTTCAGTGTGGGTTTCACAGAAACAACCAGTGTCAGGACATTTGACATTCTCCTCAGCCACCACAAGAGAGCAGACCCCACCACAGGCAAGTACACTGAGTGCCTCATGAGAACATATGTGTGCATATACCATACCAAACTGCACACTTGCTCAAGCACATGCACACACACACACACACACACACACACACACACACACACACACACACACACACACACATGGAGCTTCCCCTTGAGTATGTAAGCCAAAATAAACTCTTTCCTCCACAGCTGCCTTTAGTCAGGTTCTTTGTGTCAGAAACGAGAAAGCTGACTGTAACACTTAACCTACTCAGACAGGGAATATGTGTGTGTGTGTGTGTGTGTGTGTGTGTGTGTGTGTGTGTGTGTGCAGTTATGTATACTCATGTGTTTCTCATCAGTGGGAATTGAACCTAGGTCCTTGCATATGTTAACCTAGGTCTGTGACACCAAGGTATAACCTTAGCCTTGGGGTATAATTTCTCAACACGTGTATTATTATTGTTTTAAATTTCCTAGTATAAGGAGAAAATTTCAATCTATATTTTATTCATTGTGGAAACATGCACTTCATGAAAACATGAAGAAAATTATGAATAATGAAAATGAGGAAATTATACATTAGAGCACAAATTAACTTTTTATTATATATGTCTAGATTCTTTACTACTTGTGGCATAAAAATATTAATTTAATAACTTACCAGAAGAATTTGTGGAATAAAATATTTATTTATACAATACAAACTTACATGTTTATATTAATCTGGAGAGGAACACCCATGCTGGGAAATAATTGATGTAAACTAGCTCAGAGCTGGCTAAGGCCTTTCTCTCTGCATCACCTGCTTCTTAATCAATTTCTAGGCCATCACCTTCAGTCTCAGAGCTGATGGGCAGATGGGGCTCAAGAAGCGAGCTGGGAAGACCGTGAGCTCCTCCTGCTCTCTGTGTTGGACCTCCAACTTGCTGATAAACATCTTTGTCCCCATAAATATTGAAGGCCTTCAGTATGTGCATAACTCTACCAAGATATAGTACTACGGACAGCTGGTTCGTGGCAGCACAGAAGGCCAGCATTATAAGACAACTACAACATGTTAAAGGTAGATGGCATAAAAATTATCAGCTGGATTTTCAAGACCTACTTGGGCATATTTCTGGAGCTGGTTTAAGGATAACTATACTAATCAAATCTTTTAAAATAAACTTTTTTAATATTTTATTTATTCATTTGCAAGCAGAGAGAGAGAGAGGAGAGAGAGAGAGAGAACACCAGAGCCACCACCTTGTGGGTCTGGCTTATGTGGGTCCTGGGGAATTGAAGCCAGGGCCTTAGGCACTGGTGGCAAGTGCCTTAACCTCTGAGCCATCTCTCCAGCCCCTTAAAAGAAACTTTAAAAACAAATTCTTAATGGCTGAAAACTACATAATGTTTAAATTGAAAAACAAACACCAAGTCAGGCCAGGCCTGACTAAGCAGTTTTGCATGGAAACCATTTACGTGATAATCATCTGTGCTTTTCTATTGTCTATTCTCATGTACCTTGCTGAGATTCTTGGTTTAATCATTCAAAGAAACTGTAACTGCCTGTATAATCAAAGAATACAATAATCAACTGTATATAACTCTGACAAATGCTCAGTAAAATCGCACTCAGATACACTCTCCTTGAGTCTGTGTCTGTCACTTAGCCGACTCCCTGCCCACTTCTCCAAGGCCCTGATCTTCGGTCCCAGCACTCTGGCTGAGCTGGTCTGTGGCAATGGACTGTGCTCTTTCTAGATGCCTTGAAACCACCGCAGCCTTATACACAGTTCTGATGACTCTCCCAGATGCCGTGTTCCTAGGATTCATGGCAGGGGTCAGTTTCATGGTTTTTCTCCTATATCAACACCAGCAGAGAGTGAGGACTATTCATGCCCTCAGCACCTCCCGCAGACTCTCCCCAAGACAAAAGCAACTCAAACCATCTTGCTTCTAGCAAGCGCCTTCATTTTGTTTTATTTAATCAATTCAGTTCTTACCATTTTATAATGCTGCTTTTTTTTTTTCAGGTTCCTCCCCAGAATGCAGCACATTGTCGCCGTTCTGGCAACATGCTGACCCACCCTTGGTCCTTGGATCTTGATACATAAATGATGAGGAAAAAAATCCAAAATGGCTGGTTGTCTCATTCACAGTGGTTTATTCTATTATTCAAGCAAGCATTTGGGGTGGCCTTGAACACCGAAGCTATGGTCCCAACACAATGATCTCAAAACGATTTGGGTGATATTGACTAAACCTTGACGTAGCCTTCAGCCTCATTCCTATGGCAGAAATACAAGCAAGCATAGAACGTCTGTGTTCTTGTCATATTTGTTCTTTGAAATATTTCATAGAGGGTCTGGAGAGATGGCTCACCAGTTATGGTGTTTGCCTACAAAGCCTAATGACCCAGGTTCGATTCACCAGTACTCCAGGTGCACAAGCTTAAAATGGCTGGATGCCCTGGTGTGTCCATTGTCTCTCTCTTTCTCTCTTCTTTCTCCTCTCTCTTTCTCTCTCTCCTCTCTGTCTTTCTCTCTGCTTACAAATAGATAAAACATTAAAAAATAAATATTTCATAGATCCATGGAGATAAATTTGGATGAAAATAATTTTATGATGTGTTAGAATTTAATGGCTTACTAGAAGAATTATTAAAATGAGTACAATATTATACATTGACAAACAGTAGTGACTTGTGCACCTGCCAATAGTTCTAACTCATGGGATCAGATGGATTCAATACTGAATTCTATCAAATGTTTCAGGAACATCTAATAGTAACATTTCTCAAACTATTCCACAAAATAGAAAGAGAAGGAACCCTACCATCTTCACTTTATGAAGCCAGTATTATCCTGATACCAAAACTGGAAAAAGACACATACAAATGAACAAACAAAAAAACTACAGAAAAAAATCCTGATGAACATAATTTAAAAATTCTCAATAAACTACTTGCAAAGAAAATTGAAGAACACATTAAGATCATACATTATGATCAAGCATGTTTCATTCTAGGGACACAAAGTTAGTTTAACATATGCAAATCAATACATGTAATCCATTATATAAATAAACTCAAGAACAAAAATCACATGATCATCCCAAGGAATGTGGAAAAGGCAGCTGAAGAAAGCTCCACATGCCTTCTTGAAAAAAGTTTTGGCTAAATTAGGAGCACGTGTAACCTGCCTCAAGACAGTAAAGGTGATTTATGACATACCTAAAGGAAACATTGTACTGCATAAGAAAAAAAAAATGAAAAAGTTTCTTCTAAAATCCAGAACAAGGCAAGAATACTTAACGATCTCCACTCTTATTCAACATAGTGCTTGAAGTTTTAGCCAAAATAATAATGTTAGGATCACTAATTTGTTGATGGTATGGTTGCACCCAATGTCATAAAACAAATACTGTTAGGTGTAAGTAACAGATTAACCCCAACTGAACAATCCTGAGTGACTTCAATACCCTAAACTCACTAAGACAAAAAAATAAACACCTGAGTTAAATCATATCACAGTCTCTGATATTCTCCCCCACCAGAGGATATCCAGCTGACTGGGGATGGGGAAGGGGGGCAACGGGGAATTGGGGATAACAACTCATGGTTGGCCCACTAAACAATGTAACTCATTATGGACAATAAAGAAAAAAATAGAAAAAAAAATCACATCACAGATCAAATGGAACTAATTAGGACATTCCATCTGAACACTGCGGAGCACGTATTTTTCTCAGCAGCCCATGAATCTGTCTCTAAAAGAGAACGTGTGTTGGGACACAAAGCAAGTCTTAACACCTACAAGAAAATTGAAATGACTTCTTGAATTCTGTGTGACCACATGGGATAAAGCTAAGATCCAACAAGAAAAACTACAGAAAATACACAAGCTCATAGAGATTAAATAACACACTGTTGAATAATGAATGAATCACTGGAGAAATGAAGAACCAAATAAAAAATTCCTAATATTAAATGGAAATAAGAACACAATAAACCAAAGCTTACAGGATACAAGAATCTCAGTCCTAAGAGGGGAGTTTATAGGTTCAAGTGCCTCCGTTAAAAAATCAGAAAGTGCCGGGCGTGGTGGTGCATGCCTTTAATCCCAGCACTTGGGAGGCAGAGGTAAGAGGATCACCATGAGTTCAAGGCCACCCTGAGATGACATAGTGAATTCCAGGTCAGCCTGAACTAGAGTGAGACCCTACCTCGAAAAAAAAATCAGAAATTGGCTGGGTGGGGCTGGAGAGATGGCTCAGCGGTTAAGGCACTTGTCTCCAGTGCCTAAGGCCCTGGGTTCAATTCCCTAGGACCCACATAAGCCAGACCCACAAGGTGGTGGCCCTGGTGCGCTCTCTCTCTCTCTCTCTCTCTCGCTCTCTCTCTCTCTCTCTCTCTCTCTCTCTCTGTATCTCTCTGCTTAAAAATGAATAAATAAATTTTTTTTAAAAAAAGAAAAGACATTTTTTTTAAAAAAAGAAAGAGGCTGGGTGTGGTGGTGCACACCTTTAATCCCAGCATTGGGGAGGCTGAGGGAGGAGGATCATCATGAGTTCGAGGCCATCTTGGAGCTACAGAGTGAGTTCTAGGTCAGCCTGGACTAGAGTGAGAGGTGAGAGCCTTCCTGGAAAAAAAAACAAAAACAAAAATCAAAGATCTCAAATCTATAATGTAAACATGCACCTCAGGACTTTGAAGAAACAAGAAGACAAGCATAAAAATAGCAGACAGAAGGAAAGCACTACAACCAGGCCGAAATTAAAATTAATGAAATATAAATGAAAAGAACTTGGGAAAGAATCAATGAAAGGAACAGTTAGTCTCTTAAGTGCTCAATGTCTGAGCCTGCAGTACCCTAACATGACAGTAGATGTCGCTGTTGTTCTTGATAAGCGTGTTTTCCGGACTAAAGGGAGCAGGAACCTACAGAGAGTGGGTTCTATGGAAGATGAGAAATGAGGAAGGAGAAACAGGAACTGGAAGAGGTCCTTGAGCTTGCTGTCTAGGAAAACAGAGAAATTGGTTGTAAAGCATTGCATGACACATGTTGTTCAGGAATGTGTTTGCTTTGTAAGAAAGCTGGTCTGGCAGATCCTCTATCATCCCTGCTACTAGGTGGCTGAAGCAAGATGACCCGGCCTAAGACAAGTTCAAGGCCAGCCATGAACACGGGAAGACCATGTCAAAAATGGTGAGTAATGCCAACTCCCATTTCTACCCCCCTGCCTGTCATGGACCTGTGATTTTGATGACTAAAAGAGACAGCCCCATCGATTGTACACTGATTTAAAGTATGTGTAGCCGCCCAGAGAACCTTTCTCCAGCCCTGAAAGGTATCAGAATCTATCAGGTATTATAATTGAGCCTTTGAAAGGCCAGATCACCAATCTATCAACTTTAGGATGGTAAGAAATATGGTAAATGGGGCTGGAGAGATGGCTCAGAGGTTAAGGCACTTGCCTCCAGTGCCTAAGGCCCAGGGGTTCAATTCCCCAGGTCCCACATAAGCCAGACCCACAAGGTGGTGGCCCTGGTGATCTCTCTCTCTCTCTCTCTCTCTCTCTCTCTCTCTCTCTCTCTCTCTCTCTCTCTCTCTCTTCTTGAAAATGAATAAATAAAATATTTTTAAAAAAAAAGAAATATGGTAAATGTATTCAGAGGATGGACCTATTGCCACACCCCTCTTGCTGTCAAGGGAGTTGGTGTTTTAATATTTATTTATTTACTTGCAAGGAGAGATAAAGAGAGAGGGGGAGGGAGAGAGTGGGAGGAGATAATGGGTGCACCAGAGCCTCTTGTCGCTGCAAATGAACTCTAGATCAAATGAACTCTAGATGTGCCACTTTGTGTATCTGGTTTTATGTCGATACTGGGGAGTTGAGCCCAAGCTGTCAGGCTTTGCAAGCAAATGACTTAACTGCTGAGTCATCTCTCCAGCCCTCAAGTGAGCAGCTTTATGAGAAGCAATGCTGTGTAGAATGCCACCATGATGGTTGAGGAACGTCATAACTCCAGAGGTGGTAGGTTGGTAGCAACTTCCTGTGCTCAGAAATCAAATTCAAGGGTTGGGGATATACCTCAGTCAGTAGACTGCTTGCCTAGCATGCAAAAAGTTTTAGGCTCAATCCCCAGTACCACCTAAACTAGTTGTAGGGATATATATACCTGTCAGTTCAGCATGTAGGAGGTGGAGGCAGGAGGATCGTGGGTTCAAGGTTATCCTGGGCACCATAGAAAGTTTGAAGCCAGATGAGACTGTGTTAAAACAAAGAAAGGAAAAAGGGAGGGATGGAGGGAAGGAGAGGAGGAGGAAGGGAAGGAAAGAAGGAAAGGAAGGAAGGAAGAGAAAGGAAAGAAGGAAAGAAGAAAGGGAGGGAGAAAGGGAGAGAGAAATGGAGGGAGAAAGGGAGGAAGGAAAGGGAAAAAAAACTCATGTCCATGAGAAAGGTATGAGAGCATACAATGAGAGCTAGGCACTAGATTTTTCATGGTTCAGTATCACCGACATGGTTATTTCTGTGATCACATCTTCCAAGGCTGCACCTGGAAGTAACCAATGGGTAACCGTTGATCTAAAACATGGAGACAGAATGGTAGTGCCAGAGCCTGGGGAGGTGAGGATGAAGATCACGGCCATGGGGGACACACTGGCTTTCTCTTTCATCACAGGTCGTGTTCCTCTATCTCAGTTGCTCTCATATCCATACACACACTGGTACAGATTTAGCTGTATTGTTTTACTTGAAACATGATTTGAGATGGGGATGGGGAGGTGATGGGGAAACCTCTTGTTTAATGTTTCATTAATTTATTTGTAAGCAGAGAGAGAGAGAGAAAGGGGGGCACACCAAGGCCAGGGCCTCTAGCCACCACAAACAAACTCCAGATACATACACCACCTTGTGCATTTGGCCTATGTGGGTCCTGGGGAATTGAACCCAGGTCCTTAGGCTCTGGAGGCAAGTGCCTTAACCACTGAGTCATCTCTCCAGCCCAGAAACCTCTTTCTAATTATTAATTTTGCTGTGTTCTCAAAAACCTGTCCTTAAATAATAAATATTGACCACTTACCTTGCAGTCACCTGCTACTTCAAGACAAGAGTAGCTTCCAGAGGATTTGCAACCATCTTTCTTTCCAGATTTATTGTGGTAACTGGACTTCTGCCCCCCACCTCCTTCCAGGGGTGACATCACCAGCGCCTTAAGGAGCATACATACATGTGTGTTTCCAAGGCCAGCTGTGAGTTCTTATTCTGACCTCCCTTAAAGGAGAATCTAAGCCACGCAGCAGGAGTGTCAGGGAATTCACAGGTGAACAGATCAGCCTGTGGATAGGTGCACACTGCCAAGTGTGCCTCAGCTGTCTCCATGCTGAGCGTCCTCATCATGTACAGACTCAGTCACCAAAGCGGAATGTGGAGTGAGAAGAGGTGCAAGATGGGAAAATGAAGGAAACTCAGAGGCAGCCAAGGTTATGAATCACTCATCCCTGGATGTGCTTTTATCTAGAGGCAGGGGTATGCTTTCCAGATGAGATAAGAGGCTGGAGACATCTCCAGACTCTTGCGTCACTGGTATGTGCGTTTTGAAATAAAGGGAACTTCCTTCTTCAGATGAGCTTAGAGATCCAACAAGGGGAACTCACCTGGAAAGAAGCCAGTCCTCTGAGGTCCTCTCAGTGAGTTCACGTCTAGTTTCCTGCTTTATTTGAGCAGCCACTAGGTGGGGCCAGATTTCCAGTGAGTTGGCTTTCATTAGACCGGGAGTTACTGTCTCATTCTAACCCAAGCTGACCTGAAACTCTTTTGTCCCAGGTTGGCCTTGAACTCACAATGATCCTCCTACCTCAGCCTCCTGAGTGCTGGGATTATAGGCATGCACCACCACACCTGACCACTGATGAGTATTTTTATGTTGGCTGTTTAATTACTTAAGTATTTGTACATGTGTATATGCTAAGCATATTCCCCCTCCCCCCTCCTCTCCCTCCCAATCAAATATAACAAGGGAAACAGAAATAACCAGTAGAATCGGGTCTGGGGAGATGGTTTAGTGGACAAACTGCTCACCACTCAAGCCTGAGTACCTGAGTTCAATCTCAAATCCCATATAAAAAGCTGGAAGCCATGATGGGTTTCTGTAATCTCAGCACACTGACAGCAGTTGGGAGGAAGAGTCAGAGGAATTTCCTAGGAGCTCAGGGTGAGCACAGGGAAGGCCAACAACAGGGTGAGATGCAGAGAGAAAGAGAGAGAACCCTGCCTCAGATGAGGCAGACAGGCAAGAACCAACTCAAAAAGTCTCCCTCACACCTCCACACATCCACCATTGGCATACACGCACCTGTACCCCCACACATGGGGACATATGCATATGAACACAAAAAAAAATTAAAAATAGCAAAATCATCTTTCCGTAAACATAAACACAGGCATCCTGAGCAAACTGAGCAGGACACATGATAAATATACAAAATACACTATGATAGGGTGTGCTTTATCCCAGGAGTACAAGGAGAAATATTAACATATTAAACAGTGGAATATGGTCATGTAGCCAAAAGAATTATAATAATACGATATGATCTCCTTAATGCATGTAGAAAAATACATCTAACAAAAAAAAAAAAACAAGCCGGGTGTGGTGGCGCATGCCTTTAATCCCAGCAATCTGGGAGGCAGAGGTAGGAGGATTGCTCTGAGTTTGAGGCCACCCTGAGATTACAGAGTGAATTCCAGGTCAGCCTGGGCTAGAGGCGAGACCCTACCTTGAAAAACCAAACCAAAACAAACAAACAAACAAACAAACAAACAAAAAGATCCAACAACTCTTCATGTTTTAAAAGGAAAAGAGAAAGCAGTGAGCAAAATAGCAATAGAAGGAAATGTTCACAGTTTGATAAGAAAAAAAAGTACAAAAAAGATACAGCAAAAATTGTACTGTTTTGGTTTTTAATTTTTTTAGCAATGAAATATTATTTAATGGGTTTTTTTGGGTGGGTTCAACATTCATTCTGGTTGGTATAACTGGAGTGAGTCTACAAAGGAATTTCAGGTAAAACACAATGTTTCTCCTATGAGGTTATCTCAGTGCTCTGTCTAAAACAATGGACATTTTCAGTCCCACGATTACAGTCGGTTTTGAGAATTTACAAATCCTATGCAGGGATTAAAACCGAATTCTCTAATTTTCTTTCCTACTGATTCTGCCTTACCACCAATAAAAAAATTTAACATCCATCTGCACATATTAATCATACATAATAATGGATTTCATTACATATACATATCATGCATAACATATGTTGATTATATGGAGTCCCATTACCCTCTGGCTCCTCCTAACCCCTTTCCTCTTGCCAATCAGTCCCCTATCAGCTTCCACTGGGATGGGGGCCCAGCGAGTTTCATTAGGGTTTTTACAAGAACATGGGTGAGGATTTATTTATAGGCACATGGGCACCTTGTAGTGGCTCCACCATTGAAGAAAATATCTCCCCCATCAACCATTAACTGCTAACTCCTCAGAGAGGGGTGGAACTGCATGAACCTCTCCTCCCTCCTTGACAGGTTGTTGACAGGTTGCGTGGAGAAATTTTAAATATGTACATACAAATATATAAATTTTTAAAAATATTTTATTTATTCATTTTCAAGCACAGAGGGAGAAAGAGAGAGAGGAGAGAGAGAGAGAGAGCAAGCACCAGGGCCACCAAATTGTGGGTCTGGCTTATGTGGGTCCTGGGGAATTGAACCTGGAGCCTTAGGCACTGGAGGCAAGTGCCTTAACCGCTGAGCCATCTCTCCAGCCCCAAATATATAAATTTGATATATCTATATTGTGAATTTTTTTCGAGATGTTAGAGTTCTTTATTACAGCAGCCTGCCCACATGCTAGAGGAGTCTCATCTCTTAACCTGCTAAGTGATGCATCTTGTGTTTCGATGACTCAAAGTCAGGAAGTCGTGTTTGACTGTCTTTCTACACCTCCCCTCTCTGTGCCCTTTTGTCTTGTTGCATAAGCGATGCTTATTTTTTCTTGTTTGTTTATTTATTTATTTTGATTTAGTTTCAAGGCAGAGTCTCATTCTATCCCAGGCTGACCTGGAACTTACTCTGTAGTCTCAGGCTGGCCTTTAACTCACAACGATCCCTCCACCTCAGCCTCCCAAGTGCTGGGATTAAAGGCATACGCCACCATGTCCAGCTTGACGGGTTTATTTAAGCTATCATACATGTACATATTGTGTGTTTAGCATATATCCCTTTACTACCAGGCTGACCTTGAACTCCTCAATTTGCAATCTAGCCCAATGCTGGTGTTGAACTGATTCCCCTGCCTCCACTTCCCAAGAGCTAGAATTATAGGCATGTACCACCATGTCGGGCAAAATTTTACTCACTGGCAAAACAATGTAACTTAACTTTTAGTACATACTACCTTATATACTATTTTACTTAAGCCTTGCAAAACTACATTGCTCTTTTCATTCTTGTACTGTTTTGCCAGCCCTCTTATACCACCTCACTACACGCTGAGTTCCAAAACTCCAGAATGACAGCAATAGTCATCTTGTAATAGTTTGATCAAGGTGTCCCCCATAAACTTAACGTATTCTGAATACTTGATCCTCAGCTGATGGCAGTTTGGATATTGGAACCTAGTTGAAAATGTGTTGTTGGGGGCAGTTTAAAGGTGTTCTAGCCAGCTTCCCCTTGCTGCTGTTGTCCACCTGATGTTGGCCAGAAGGTGATGTCCAGCCTCGGCTCATGCCATCATTTTCTTTTCCATCATGGAGCTTCCCCTTGAGTCTGTAAACCAAAATAAACTCATTCCTCCCATCAGCCACTTTGGGTTGAGTTATTTGTCACAACAAGGAGGTTGACTACAACACTCCTCATGTTCTATTTTCCCCAAAAATCAGGGGACACATACATCATTTTTTCAGAGTAGATACTCAGGAACATGATGCCAGGTTAAAAAAAAGAAAGAAAGAAACAGAAAGTAAAATATAAAGCACCTCTAAGCTGCCTCTTCGTGTTCCCTATAATTTGCTCTCTGTAGGAGGTGAAAGTGAGTTGGTGACTGTGTCCTTGGCTTGGGCTAAGTCCTCGCTCAGGGCTCTCTCCAGACTGGCAGGAAGGGAGCGGATCAGTGTCTCTCGAAAGTCCCGACCCATGAAGACATAGAGCATTGGGTTGAGGCAGCTGTTGAAGAAGGCCAAGGCACTCGTCGGGTTGACCAGGATTTTGAGGATTTTGTAAGCACCACCAAACAGTGTCTCTTTGAGCCAGATGGTGTCCAAAAGGGCAATCAGCTGGTAGGGAAACCAACAGATGAAGAAGGAGGTCACAACAGCAGTCAGCACGCGTAAGGGGCGCCTGGAATTCACCAGGCCTCTTTGATGGATCTTGGCAGCAATGAGCCCATAGCAGATGAGGACGATGGACATGGGAGTGCTGAATCCAATAATAAACCTGATGATTCCTCTAATTGTTAGCATGGTGATGGCCACCTCCAACCTCTCTTCAAGACTGTCACCCCAGGATGCAAAGGTGAAGGTGCAGTACACATCCCCTGTGGGATGTTTGACTGTCGTCAGGAAAAGGAAAAGAGGCAAGGTAAGTATTAGAGCAAGGATCCAGGGTCCCACGACCACCTTCCTGGCCAGGCTCACAGTGCGGTAGTTCTGGGCCCAGACCGGATGCAGAACACATATGCAGCGGTCCAGAGCGATGAGAGAGATCAGGAAGACGCTTCCAAACAGGTTTATGTCCACCACAATGTGAACTACCTTGCAAAGGAACCAGCCAAAAGGCCATTTTTCTTTCAGAGCCATTGAAACGATGAGGAATGGTAAGGCGGCAGTGAAAGAGAAGTCAGCTACTGCCAGGTTGAGGTAACAGATGGTGATGACCGTGTGTGCCATCCGGAATCCAGCCACCCAGATCACCAGTCCATTGCCCAGCATTCCAAGAATGGAGGTGATGGTGAGAACCACCAGAGACAGGATCCACAGGGCGTTGGAGGTGGGAGAATCATGGAACACCTCTTCTGATCCATTCAGAGGGAGGGAGAAGTTGGTTTCCATCCTGCCCCCACCTGAAACTTTCAACAACAGCCATTTCTCAGGTGTGGATCCATCTTCCAGCACCCCTCCTCAGAACCCTCATCACCTGCCATGGTGGCTCCCACTCCAACCGGAGGACCCAGCCTTCCTCTAACATCATAGAATGAGCATTCTCCGGTGTTATTTTGAGAAAGGAGGCCTCCTTGTATTCCCACAACCAGTCGTTTGCATTCTGCCTCTCAGAATGATTACTTTCTTAAAAGATTATAAGAGTAAGCACCCTGAGGCATGAGGCTTTATTTATTTACTTATTGGGTTTTTTTGTTTGTTTGTTTTTGTTTTTAGATAGGGTCTCACTCTAGCCCAGGCTGACCTGGAATTCACTATGAAGTCTCAGACTGGCTTCAGACTCACAGTGGTCCTCCTACCTCTGCCTCCTGAGCTCTGGGATTAAAGATGTATGCCACATGCTCAGCTCTAATTTTTTTTTTAAAGTGCTGACCTGAAATTTATTATGTAGCACTGACTAGTCTTAAACTGGAAGCAATTCTCCTGCCTCAATCTCCCAAGGGATGGGATTACATGTATGTATCACCATGACTAGCTCTGGAGTAAGAGGGTTTGGGGGGTTCGGTGGGGGGGGAAGGTGGAGATGTGCGTATGTGTGTTCACATGTGTGATTGTGGGCACAGACATGCCATGTCACACATGTGGAGGTCAGGTGACAACTTCAGGTGTTGGTCATTGCCTTCAGCTTTACTGCTTCATTCACCAGACATGCTGGCTCATGAGCTGGAAAATTCTCCTATGTCTCCCTTCCTGCCATGGACTTTCAGGAAGTAGAGGTGCCCACTAGAGTGTCTGGCTTTTTTACATGAGTCTGGGGATCTGAGCTCAGGTGCACACGCCCATCTCCCCAGGTTGGGTAAAAGAATTTGAGGCCCCACGTGGAACTGTATATGGCTCCATTCCCACAACACTAGATCACATACTCCCAGATACCTCTAAACCCCTTAGCTCCTTGGAAACAACTCAGCCCAAGGAAACTCAGGTGAAGAGGAAACTCCAAGTTATCCATTGGAGTAGCCATCAGAGGCCTTTGGGAAGTCTCAAAGTTAAAAGGGAGCAGTGTGGATGGACTTTCCCCCCTCTTGCCATCCTTGTAGGTTGGTGTGACAAATGAGTTTAGAACAGAAATTATCCCATAGTAAGCGTTCAGTGAATACTCTAAGTTGCAGATGTTAGTACTAGTGGGATTCTCTGAGAGTTGTTTCTGAGTGTCTGTAATCAGCCAGGGGCTGGGGATGAAGCTCAGTTGTAGGGCACTTATTTAGCATGTGAATGGACCTGGGTCCCATCCTCACACCAAAAAGAAGAAGAAGGGGAGGAGGGGGGGAGGAGGGGAAGGAGGGGGAGGAGGAAGAAGAGCAGGGGGAAGAAGAGAAAGAGGAAGAAGAGGAGTGGGAGAAGCCCCCATAGACTCATGTATACATACTTAATCCCCAGTTGGTAGTACTGTTCAGGAAAGCCATGGAACCTTTAAGAAATAGAATCATGCTGGAAGAATTGTGTCATTTGTGGGGTGGACC
>PVHP010020805.1:0-30140 GCA_004024765.1 Zapus hudsonius | reverse complement strand
AGAGAGAGAGAGAGAGGGAGCTGAAGAGGGCCCTTAAATCAGGGCTTGGACCCCAGCTTTTTTAAAAAACTATTTTATTTATTCATTTTCAAGCAGAGAGATACAGAAAGAGAGAGAGAGCACACCAGGGCCACCACCTTGTGGTTCTGGCTTATGTGGGTCCTGGGGAATTGAAGCCGGGGCCTTAGGCACTGGAGGCAAGTGCCTTAACCTCTGAGCCATCTCTCCAGCCCATGGACCCCAGCTTTGATCTGAAGCAGCCATGAATATTGGGCAAGTTCTTTATTTTGTCCACACCCCCATATCTTCATCTGATTGGAAGGAGGGGTCCCCAATAATAAAATTCGATAAGGAAGAGATATGAAAATAATGTTTAGATTTGGGAAGCTAAAAGCTATATAAATTTATATCAAACACCTCTGGCAGAGGGCTGGCCAAGGATAAAAGGGTTGGGATGAGAACGCTACTCTAGCATATTCTAGAAATAATGGAAAGATATGGGGAAGTCTTTGGAGCCAATTAGCTCTATATACCTTTACAGATAATATTTCTGTGCCTGATCTCCATCAGAGGAGCTAAAGGACTCATCAAATGATCATATTACTGCTAACAATTAGCTCACATCTCCCAGTTTCCAATCAGGGTTCTTTTTTCCTACTGGATTGTGATTATTTTCTGATGCCAGGTTTAAGATCTGCTCATCTGGGATCCCGCGGTTACAGAGTTTAAGTCTGGCCCATCTTCACAAACTGCACAGCACCTCCTAAGATGCCTGACTCTCACGTGTGAGGTGGTCCACACGGTTGTGAACGCATCCCTGCAAGTGTCCAGCTTCCTCAAGGTCTCGGGGAAAGAGCTCTTCTCTCTGTCTCTTAGAACTACAAGAGAGGGAACCCAGGTCACTGCAAGTTAGGGCTAATGGCTCAGTTACTGTGCATAGGAAGTCACTGATCCCCAAGAGTATCCATAAAGGAGTCTCCCCAAACTTCAGGTGAAGCAGGATGCCTCTCTATAGTAAACATTCCCACTGTAAGTTGCTACGCACTTCTTAATTGGCTGCATACCTTTGGACGTGTCCATTTATTCCCGTCTTGCAAGGTATCTCATATTATTTACCTCATTTATCTTAACATTCCAGTGACTCAATTCCTGGATGAGAACCTTCTGAAGCCATCAAATAATCAACTAATCAGATGAAAATTGGCTTAGCATTTCGGATGCTAGACCCAGCAAAAGTGCAGAGGAAAAGGTGATCCGGTTGGAATCTTAAGTAGGCTTTGTTAATTCAACGCTGGTGTAAGGGGAGGTGACAGTTTGCATCTAAACCAGACAAATTTATTCTTTGCCTACATTCTTAAAAAAAAAAAAAAACAACGCTTTTAGTCGACAGCTTAGTATAGACAATAAACTATGACAAGTCCCACCCCCAACACCCCCTCTCAAATCCATCCGCCATTGAATCCCTTCTTCTTCCTGGTCAGTCTCTCTTCTTTATATATATATATATATATATATATATATATATATATATATATATATACAATAATGATTCTTTTTTTAAAAAAATATTTTATTTGTTCATTTTCAAGCAGAGAGATACAGAGAGAGAGAGAGAAAGAGAGAGAGAGAGAGAGCACTAGAGCCACCACCTTGTGGGTCTGGCATATGTGGGTACTGGGGAATTGAACCAGGGGCCTTAGGTACTGGAGGCAAGTGTCTTAACCACTGAGCCATCTCTCCAGCCCACCAGTCTCTCTTCTATATCCATGTCATCATCTTTTCCTCCTATTATGAGGGCTTGTGTAGATAGTTTTAGGCACTGTGAGGTCATGAATATCAAGGCCGTTTCCTTCTGGAAGATTGTGTTGCAAGCACTCCTCCCGTTCCTTTGGCTCTTATGTTCTTTCCACCACCTCTTCCGCAAGGGACCCCAAGCCTTGGAGGGTGTGACAGAGATGTCTCAGTGCTGAACACTCCACTGTCATTTCTTCTCAGCACTATGGTGACTTTTGAGTCACCCCAGTGGTCACTGCCGTCTGAAAAGAGGTAGGAAAGGGAAGACAAAATTATTCTAGGGACCCTGCAAGGTCCAGAACGGCCCCAAGATGGAAGATGGTAGTTAGTGCAGTGCTGGAAGGCACTGCATAAGCTGCCAGGGGGAGCTGGTCAACGACAGCTGGAGTAAACATAGACCACTGATATGAAACGCAGTCTGCTGCCATGAGTAGGCTGAACACACTTCCTACTGGGAGAGAACAGTGAACCAAGAAAGGAGCACTTGTGCAATGGAGGAGTCAAAGCCTGGGGGAGGCAATCAACAGCTTTCAATTCAGCCAAATAATCCACTCGGTGACGAGGAGCCCTTAACTGGAACTGGGGACTCAGGGCAAAATACACTGGGAACCAAACTCTTGGGCCCCCAAAGAGAGATGCACTATACGAGTAGTTTACAAAGAGGCTATTAACAATAGAATCTAGCTAATTCAGAAATGTGTATCTCAGTTAACCTATACTGATCTCACTCTCTGATGGAGATTGTTTGTATCTTTCAGAATGCAGCGAGAGAGCTGTGGCTCTTCCAACCCTACCAACGAGCCGCAGGCCAATAGCTGACATTCTGGCAAGAGTCACACCAGACCTACTGTGGAAGATCCGTATGGAACCCTGCAGAGAATGGTGGGACAAACAAGAGACCCATAACCACAGCCAATCAGTCAACACAGGATAAACCTGACAGACACCAACGATTTACAACACAACCTAATGCAGAAGTACAGAGGCCCCTAAGACCTCAACAATAAAGCAGCCTTAATACTCACCCACCGTGACTCAGAGAACTGAGTGGAAGAGGGGGCGGAAAGATTGTAAGAGCCATGGTGGGGAGAACTCCCAGAGACATTGATCCCCTCAGTAACATCACACTAATGTGGGTGGAACCGGGCTAGCTCCTAGGATATCCATAACCCCCTACCCCATGGACTGATCCAGACTGCCCACGGAGGAGGATATCCAGCTGATTGGGGAAAGGGAAGAGGGGCATTGGGGAAATGGGGATAACAACTCATTATTTGTTCATTAAATTTATCTCACTATGGATAATTTAAAAAAGAAAAAAAATTATTCTAGGGAAAAATTTTCAAATTTATTTTTTTGCATGTGTATGTGTGTGCATGGTATTTGTGTGTGTATTCCTATGTATGTATTCGGGTGCATGTTGTATGTGTGCACATGCACACGTGTGAGCATGCGTGTGGACAACAGAAGTCAATGTTAGCTCTCTTCCTCAATTACTTTTCATCTTATTTTTTGAGACAGGGTCTCTCGATGACCCTGGACTCACTGATTCAGCTAGACTAGCTAGTCATCAAGTCCAGGGGATCCCCCTGTCTCCACCTCCCCAACACCAGGAATCCAGGTGAATATTGCCATGCCTGGCTTTTTAAAATGTGAGTGCTAGGGAACCAGACTGCCTCTCACCTTCTGATTTTCCATAATGAATTATAAAAAGGGCTTCATTCATTCATGTAGTCATGCAAGGAGGTGAGCAGTTGGGGAGCCGCTTCTCTGAGCGCATGGAAACAGTCTCTATACCATGTGTGATGGTTATGGGGGTGAAAAGGAGACCGAATTCAGACAGATCCCAAACTCATTCGAGGTGAGCTGGGATGAGTTACATTTAGAAAGCCATCACTTGGGCTGGAGGGATGGCTCAGCCGCTCAAGGCACTTGCGTGCTAAGCCTGTCAGCACAGGTTCGATTCCCCCGGAACCCATGTAAAAAGCCAGCCTCACAAAGGGGAGCCTGTGTTGGAAGTGTGTTTGCAGCAGCACACGCGTTCTCTTCCTCTCCCTCCCAACAGTAAGTAAATAATATTTTTTTAAAGCCATAACTCAGTCACTGTCGTTGCATTCTAGTAAATGGAGGAGGTACAAAGAGAAAAGTCTAGAAGACTTGAAAAGAATCTTGGCAGTTGTGGTGCCTGCCCACGACTGGCCCTTCAGGTTCTCTCCCTCTCCCTCTCTCTCTCTCTCTCTCTCTCTCTCTCTCTCTCTCTCTCTCTCTATATATATATATATATATATATATATATATATATATATATATATATATATATATATATACATATATATATACACATATATATATGTACACACACACACACACACACACCTGTGTGTCTTGTGGACACCAGAGACAACCTCAAGTATCGTTCCTCAGGAATCCTATCTACTTTTTTTTCAACAAGCTCTCTTTTTGGGTCAAACATTTCCAGGTAGGCTATACTGGCCGGTCAGAGAGTCCTAAGATAGTCCTGTCTTTACCTCTCCAGCACTGGGATTACAAACCCATCCACCACACCTGGCATTTTAATGGTGGTACCTGGGGCTCGAATTCAGGTCCTCATGCTTACAAGGCAAGCATTTTACTGGGCCATCACCTCAGCCCCAGACTCTTTCAACAGAGCAGTTCCCCCTAATGCCAGCAAGCCTCCGACAATAGGATCTGTTAGCTATTCCAACAGGAAATGAATACACTGGGCAGGACTCAGTACACTTATTATTATTGTTGTTGTTGTTGTTTGAGGTAGCCCAGGCTGACCTAGAATTCACTCTGCAGCATCAGGCTGGCCTCAAACTCACATCAATTCTCCTACCTCTGCCTCCCGAGTGCTGGGACTGAAGGCGTGCACCACCAAGGCCACTTTTGGGGGGGGGTCTATAGAGGCTCAGCTCAGTCTCCTACACCTTCTCTGTTTCACCCACAACCTCCATGACATCCATCCAGCCTGGAGAGCTGGCAGCAGGCCAGTGTCTGCCTGCATAAAGGAAAAAGACAAGCACTTCCACAGAGTAGCACGTCGAAATCATCTAAGAAAGCATTTCTACAGACATTGCAACTCAACATGTTTCGGATTCATTTCAGGATCTTGTCAAAGGCTTGAGCAGTCGGGTCCTCTGGTTTCCAGGAGAACAGCATCTTGTAACCCCGCAAACAGCGTTCCTTCTCCAGCTAGAAGCTTCTTGATGTGCCTTCCCTTTCCTTATTAAAACGCAGTCTGTGGTCTTAATTTGTTCAAAGTTGCACTCTGTAGCCCCTGGCACACAAGGGGGTACCACTTATCAAACGGCAATGAATAATCATTGCTAAAGGTTGTGGGGTTTCCTGTAGGGAAGGAGGTGTTTCTTGTTATGAACTTGCAACATGCAAGAAGCCAAATGTCAAGACACATTTATTGATTAACCACAAAAATTGGCTCCCCCTCCCTGTTTCTAAAGATGATGCCGCACTAAAAATAAAGATAGCTCTAAAAAGGAGGTGGTTTGCTTCCCTTTAAAAATTTACATAAACCCAACCTTTCTCCCCCTCCCTCTCTCCTAGACATGACCGTATCTTTCAACAGAACTTGAAGCTTTTCTTTAATTCCTGTAAATACCATCTCATAAATCTAAACGTAAGGCAAACAGAGAGCTGTAAGCTCAGTGATATTTACATCAGCAAAACGTGGCCCTCACGCTCAGCTCCGCACACATTTTGTTAAAATGATATGCTTTAAGAACCAATTAGTAGAATGCATTACGTATGGACATAAATACTCCATGGCTGACACACCTGCCTGAGAGGACTGAGAAAAGGCACCAGGGCTGGAGAGATGCTCAGCGGTGAAGGTGCTTGCCTCCAGAACCCAAGGGCTTGGGTTCAATTCTCCAGTACCCATCTAAGCCAGATGCACAAAGTGATGCATGCATCTGGAATTCACTTGCTAAAGGCCCTGGTGCACCCATACTGTCTATCTGTTTCTCTCTCTCTGCATATAAATAAATGAATAGATATTCTTTTTAAGGGCACCAGTGAGGACCCATTGGTAGTGGCCATTAAGGAAATCCAAACTCAGGCATCTCGAGCAAAAGCGGGTCAGGCATCAGCATGGTGACTGCGTGGTAGCTTGGTCCCTGCATCCTTTCTTGAAGTGTTCAGCTCTAATCTTAACAGTCTAGCTATGTTTCAGGGTGATGAGGTTGCTGACCCAAGCCTTGCCTGAGAGCCAGGAGCATCACAGGACCTGGGAACATGTATACTCTTTGCTCCATGCATACACATAGGTGTGAACTCCTACTTCCCACCCCATCTCCCCAAGACCCCACTCCTGTTCAAGCCCCCGTTGCACTCCCCACATACTGAATCAAAATTCACTATTCAGAGAGATCATCAGCTATTTGTGTGCGTTGAGTAGACAGGTATTGGCAGGCCTCACTTTAAAAGTCACTTCTCTTCAGTGTCCATTTTATTGGCTTGTATCACCATAAGCCTAAAACTCAAGCAATTGTTTATCAATACATACAACACACAGAGAGAGCAAATTTTCCCCAAGGAGGAACAGAAGACTGAAGAGTATTAACAGTGCTTTAAACTGTAATGAATTCCCAGTGTAATTCACTATGAGGTTTCACTTTATACCACATTAGAGTACTCCAGGTTTAAGTAATCACTACAGTAATTAGCTGACTTCCAGTTCTCCAAAATAAACCCACTAATTTTTGCAATCAGCCTTCATTTGGTTAATCACCAGTTTAATTGATTTAATTAGTTTGATCTGCAAAATTAGTCAAGTGTAAATACTGTTTTGTAAACAGAGTTTAGCTCCAAGCTGTAAGATAGGGAATTCTAATTCAAACCTAGAGTGAATAGCAAACCTACAAATATAGGGTGTTGGGGGCAGTTACAAGTTTCTGAGACAGAAGCCCCTGGATGTTCTAGGGACTATCTGGTGATTGGGCTGTGAAGCTAAGAGATCCTTTGCTCTGTCACCTCTAACACTAAACACTAGCTGTGTTTAAAGCTATAAAAAGACCTGTCTTTTCTCTTTCTACATGATCTGGCCCAAAGAACTCTACCGTTGAGAGTTATCCAGATTTGAATTCCTTGTTATTTTTAATTTTAATATTTTATTTATTTGCATGGAAGGAGAGAGAAAGAGTATGTGTGTGTCCATGGTTGTACTAGAGGCTCTTGCCAATGCATACCAATTCTAGAAGAAGCAGGCTACACTTTGTGCATCTGGCTTACGCGGGTACTAGTGAATGAACCTGGGCTGGCAGGCTTTGCAAGCAAGCACTTTAACTGCTGAGTCATCTCTCCAGTCCTATTTTTAATTGTTTAAAATATTTTTATTTATTTATTTGCAAGGAGAGAGAGAAAGAGAGAGAATGGGTAGCCAATGAGTTCCAGATGCATGGGCCACTTTGTGCATCTATTTTTCTGTAAGTGCTGGGGAATCGAACCCTGGTTTGTCCGTCTTTGCAAGCAAGTGCCATTAACTGCAGACTCATCTCCCAGCCCTTTAAAATTTTTTTTTTAAACTTTTTTATTTATTTGGAAGGAGAGAGTGTGTGTGTGTGTGAAAGAGATTATGGGTGCACCAAGGCCTCCTGCCACTGTAAATGTATTCTAGACACACTTGCCACTTTGCACATCTGGTCTTACATGGATACTAGGGAATAGAACTCAGGCCATTAGGCTTTTTAAGAAAGCATTTTCAACTACTGAGGCATCTCCCAAAACCATTCTTAACTCACAGGCTATGAGCTGCGTAGTTTCTCTAGCCCTGTTACAGCTATTACAGGACAAGTAGTTACTGAATACTAGTCATGGTGTTATTTCCATCTTCAAATGCCATTTTGTTATCAGCTATTTACAATTCCAGTCTGGTGTCAAAACGAATGCTTCTGTCTTATAAAAAGTTCCTTCATGTTCTAGATCCAAGGGACACAGTGATGCCTAGGATTTGGACATGGGGGTTCAGCTGGTGTTAGATTAAAAGAAAAGAGCCAGACCTGGTGGTCTGTGATCTCAGTATTCCAGAAGATGAGGTAGGAGGATGGAGAGTTCAGGGCAGGTCTATGCTACATATCGATGCCCTATGTAGAAGTTTAAGAAAAAGTTAGGATGGCTGCACATAGGTCCACCTGCCTCCTTCTGAGCCTCCAGGGTCCTAGTGACTTTTCCTTCCCCTTCCAGCTGCCTTGCGTATTGATTTCTGTCTTCTTGGTGACCTATTTCCAAGGGAATAATCTTCTAAGTTATATGTCTTCTTTGTGATATGATCTTCGACGTGATAATTTGAGTTCTGTTGAAGTAAAATACTATGCTATTAGGAGACAGGAATTGGTTGAAAAGCTGCAACAAGATTTTTCCTTCCTTGTGTGTGCATATGGGCATGCATGCATGCGTGTGTGTATGGAGGTGCTGGAGCTTGAACCCAGAGCCTTGCACGTGGTACATGTTCTTCCTCAAATGATTATAAGTCCTTGGGTGTCCTGCGACGATTTTGCAGGCACACGATGTGGAAAGTATTCATTTTCTACTAAACCCAGCAAGACAGCTTGTACCCTCACCAAAGCACCTTAACAATTAGGTTTCAATAAGCCCTTAATTTACTACATATTCCCCATGGGCGAAAGATAGGAGACCAAAAATACATCCATCTCAAATGATTCCACTAACATTGCTACTGAATTCCAAAAAATAAAAAAATTAAAATAAACCAGAAAGCAGGGTGGGTTTTTTTTTTTGTAGCCTTATTATGATTTTTTAAACGAGTCTGATCTAACACGCTTCATTTCGGCAGCCTGCCAGCATGCTGGGGAATTCTAAGCATCTTTCAGAGTCTGTGTGTCTGTCTGTTTTTTTGGAGCCATCTGCAAAGTAGGCTCTCGTCCTGTGCCTCGCTGGCCTTGGGACATTCCCACGTGCAGAAAGACTTTGTAGAAAAGTGTGGTTGCAAACAGCGGGGCTCTGTTAACACATGCAGTGGACATCTTCAAAGTTCAGCAAGGAGAAATGAAGTCGTGACAAACAAGACAAATTGCCAGAGTGGAAGGAGATGTCTCTCTCTGTTGAGAGTTGTACCCCCCTCTCTTCAGGGGGCCTCTGTCAGAGATGTCTTGAGGGGGGACAGAGCCAAGCAAAAGGTGAGATGGGTCGTTTCAGGTACTGAGAAAGGCATTCATCTCTCATCATTCCACATTTGTGTGTGTGTACCCATGTTTTATGTGTGCAGGCATGTACGTACATGTCCATGCAAGCGAGAGGTTGACATCAGGCATCTTCCTTAGTCTCTCTCCACAATATTCCAGAGACAAGATCTTACTGAACCCAGAGCTCCCAAATTAGGCTAGACTAGCTGGCCAGTGAGCCCCACGGACTCTCCTGTCCCGACTTCCCCAGCTGGGATTACAGGTGTACCTGCCACCACACCCAGCATTTCTTATAGGTCCTGGGGATTTGAACTTATGCTTGGGTAGCAAGTACTTTACTCAATGAGCTATCTCTCCAGCCTTCATCGTTCCACATTTGTGACACTTTTAAAAATGAAGCCTTTCTGCTCCAGCTTGGCATATTGAATCCGTCTGTTAATTGCACAGTAAGTACCCTTTCGTGACGTTGCACTAGGCTTGGACAGAAGGAACCCAAGAAGGAAACAAAAATCAGAGCTCCCTGCTTGGAAATCTCTTCTTATTGTCTCAGTAGATAAACTTCCATTCATGAAGATATGTAATTGCTACCTGCAGCTTTCCTGGACATTTAGGATGCATTGAAACCTTCTCATCGCTTGGGCCGTACCTACGCTTCCTGATGAGGAAGAGGATTTGAATGGCAGATTTTAAGCATGTCGGATATGTAAAAATTCTCAGGGCATTTGTGTGAAATTGGTGAGGGATTCCATGAGGAAAGAAGAAAACTGTCTGATGGATGAGCCTGCTCACTTGGGAGCTCCATGTACAAACAGCTAAGGACTCAGTCTTAATTTTTTTTCCTTTTTTTTTTCTGAAAGTAGTCCCAAAATTATATGCCAGAGTGTATCTAGGTTAATATCCATATTTAGCCAAGCTCCCCAGGGCTCTGCTATCTTCCCCAATGTTTTCACAGCCAGTCTCCCTTTCAGATCTTGGGTGCTAATTCGTATCATCCACAAAGACAATTTGAAAGCTTATTTGGAGCTTGCAATGCAATTACCACTAAAGAGGTTTTGGGGGATCTCATTAAACTGAGTCCCAGATGTTTTTGCCCTCATGATTTCTGTGGATCTGTTCTCTGTCGGTTCAGTCAAGGAGGTGAATGAGTTAGTTCTCCACTCCGTGAAAAGGCCATTTGTGCGTGTGACCAGGACTTAAGCTAAGGGCCTTCGGAGAGGTCTGTGCACCTTGGAAGGGACCATTTCCACTGCTTGCTGGTGTGTGGATGAGGGAGGGGCATTGCACTCTTATTTTCTCTCTTGTATATGTTGGAGGTGTACCCTCTATTTGTGGTACATGTGGGCATACATAAACGGGATGCTGAAACATTTGCACATGTCTGACCTGATTATCATCTATACGAAGCCCTTTCACTTCTAATAGTGTATTTTGATATGTGTGTGTATGCTTGTTCATATTTGTAAGCATGCCAGCACATGTGTGGGTGTGGGTGGGCATGGATGCCTGTACATGAGTCTAAAAGAGAAACTCAGGCGTCATTCTTCAGGTAAACCATCTGTCTTTTTTGTTGAGACAAGGTCCCTCATTGCCCTGGAACTCACTGGCCAGCAGGCCTCAGATATCTTCCAGGCAGCTGGCCTCCCTAGTGCTGGGATTATAAGCAAGTGCCACCACACCTGGCTTGGTTTCTTTTTTTTAAACATGGTTTCTGGTGATCAAACCCAGGTTCTCATGTTTGCCTGGCAAGCACTTTTACTGACTGAGCCATCTCCCCAGCCCCCAATTCTAGCACAATATATATATTTTTTATCTGAAGACTTTCATGTGAATAACATTTCCAGGGGGACATCTCTAATCGCTGAGTTAAGAGAAAAACAGTGCCCTAGGAATCTGATTACAATATTTTAGTGTGTCTGCGTCCCTCGGAGTTGCCACTGTTCTGATCTTAACAGGGATAGAAACCACCCAGTGGGCACTCAGCACACCTCACAGGAGGTTAGGGCACCTTGTGAATATGCATCAAACCACCATCCCCTTCGCCTCCGCTCCTGCTGTGACTGAGCTAGTGGCCCGCATTCTCTAAAGCCAGGCTTGCGGGGTTGGACTGGTCCGACGCCACTGTGTATGAAATATGTGTCTCTTTTCAGAGTTGTTTCCAACGCTCTCGGGAACAGATCGGCCAGCTCACAAAGATTCTTTGAACAGGGAATTCAAATGGTTTTGGACAGGCAAAAAGAAAATGTCTATCTGGGAGGCAGAAGGCGAGAGAAATAGCAGAAAGCAGCAGGTATAGTAATTTGTTGGCAGATTCCGATGCATTCATTCATCAGCTCAGAGCATTACAAAGGGGGAGAGGAGCCTTTATTTCTGCATTAACAGCAGGTGATGCACCTATTGGAGGGAAATGCAGCTACAAATCGTATGAGTGTTGAACAGGGAGAAATTAAATGTCCTTCATCAAAGATACATAAGCATTTTGATTGTGTTCGTTTGAGCTTGACAGGTGTGTATAAATATATATAAATATATATATGTACAGTAAAAGTGCAAGTGAATACATGTACATATATATGACTGTTCTCTAAAAGGTCAGTTTCCAGTAATCTAGGACAGTCAACAACAACAAAAAAATTGTCTTTGATATCCACTGGCATGAACTTTACAAATCATGGTGTTTAGCGTTTAGAAGACAGCTCCAGAGGAATCTCTTTTTTTTAAATCCATAATTAGATACTTTGAGTGAGCAAATAATGAGTTGGTATCCCCATTTCCCCAATTTCCCTCTTCCCTGTCCCCAATCAGCTGGGTACCTCCGTGGGTAGTCTGGATCAGTCCATGGGGTAGGGGGTTATGGAAAGCCTAGGAGTCAGCCCGGTTCTACCCGCCTTAGTATGTTATTACTGAGGGGGCCATGTCTCTGGGAGTTCTCCCCCACCATGGCTCTTACAATCTTTCTGCCTCCTCTGCCGCTCAGTCAGACAGGCACATCCTTAGTAGATGGTTGCGTGTTAATTTGCTCCAGGAATAAACGAAATAGGCTGCATTTCCGAAAGAGGGCGGCTCATTGATGAGCCATTTTTCAGCATAGAAAAATGCTTCCATCTGGGCTAGAGAAATGCTCAGTGGATAAAACACTAACAGTGTAAATCGAAGGACCTGAGGTGGGATCTGAAGACAGACTCCACGTGAAAGCTGGAAGCTGAGGCAGGATTTAGTAATTCCAGTGCACCTATGGCCAGAAGGGAAGGTGGAGACAGGAGAATTTTCCAGAAGCTTGTCAAGGGAACAATAAACAGCAAGAGACACTGGAAGGTGAGGCCTGCCGTGAACTTCCCCTTGTGTACCTGTGCTCACACACACAAGTGTGCAACCATGCATGCATACACACTGAATAAATAAAATTTTTAAAGTTTAAAAAAATGTTTAAATTTATCTAGTTTCAACCCAGCTGAGGGGAGAAAGCTCTTCACTGAAATCAGCGAGAGCCTCTTCGAGGCCCACAGAGCAGCAGTGAAGAAGCCCAGACCGGTCAGAAAGCCTTTGTGCTACCTTAAAATGGACAGGGGAGGAGAGAGGGGAGCTGGAGAGATTGCCCAGTGGTTAAGGCACTTGCCTATAAAGCCTGACAACCTGGGTTCGAGTCCCCAGTACCCATTGTAAAACCAGATGCACATGCATCTGGAGTTTATTTGCAGCTGCTGGAGGCACTGGAGCGCCCATTCTCCCTCTCTCTCCTTGAAAACAACTAAATAATTTAAAGAGAAAAAAATGGCCAGGGGACTTTGGCAATGAGAACAGAGAAGATATAAAACGGTAACCCTTTGACTCAGTTCTCCCCCTTCTGGGAACCCACTTTTTAAGAAACTAGCCTAAATACCTAAAAAGTGTTTGTGCCTGAAGTGTCGATGGTAACAGAAGTAATAACACTACATCAATGAAGCAGCGTGTGTCTAAAAGATGATCCTCAGCATACAAGTATGTGTCTACATTGTAACTGGTCCCCCAGGATCACTCTCAAGTGACAGTGCCTAGAGGGAGGGAAATACAGAGAGGAAGGTCCACAGGGGACCAGGGATTGGTGGGGGGCGGCTATTACCAAGTGAGAACTAGACCAAGTTGGAGGGTTTATGACTTTTTCTGTCTCTTGCTCATGTCCCTTATTTTGCAAGTGTGTGCGTGTTCATATGTGCGTGGGTACAATGTAGGTATGGGTGCACCTCCATGTAGTGGCCAGAGGTCGACCTTGGATGTCTTCCTCCAAGGCTTTCTTTTAGGTGTGTCCTTTGCACCTGATTTCTGTCCTTAAGGCCAGCCTGTCTTGAATAGCTATGTGTGCGGTGCCCAGAGGACAAATGACTTTTTAATTTCTACTTAAAATCAAATAGGCATGTTTTGTTAGAAGATAAAAGAGGATTCTTAGGGTTGAAAACATGGCTCTTGCTTACAATGCCTAAGGACCAGTGTTCGATTCCCCAGTGCCCACGTAAAGCCAGGTGCACAGAGTGGCGCATGCATCTGGAGTTCCTTCGCAGCGGCTGGAGGCCCTGATGTGCCCATTCTCTCTGTCTGTCTCTCCTCTCTTGATCTCTCTCTGCTTGCAAATAAATAAATAAATAAAATTTTAAAACTTAATATCTGAGTTTCAGCTCTAGTCTTTGTCAAACTTACAGAAATCTCTGCTGCAATTCCTCGGTGCAGTATTATGAAGAAGTCTGCCAGAAGACGCATTGTTGGAAGGTGTTTTGGGACGCTGTGTGTCCTAAAACAGTCCTTCCCTGAGTATTCCATCAGTGTCTCCATTCCTGCAGGGTCTCTCCTACTCCGTGGATATGTCCTTGACTTCTGTCCCCTCCCAGGTTAATTTCTAACTAGCTCTAGTACCTTGCGTGGCAGCTAACTGTACATGTGGCAATGGTTGGGTAGAAATAAAAAATCCAGGAGATCCGAGATGGTTCCAGTCAGTAGTCAGTTCTCTCGCTCCCAATCTAGACATAGAGACGCAGGAAGTAAGGAACCCACGGAGGGCTGGGGAGACGGCTCAGTGGGGAAAGTGCTTACTGTGTGAGCGTGAGGGTCCCCGGCACCCACGAGAATGCTGGACATAGTTGTGCCAACAGGGATCGGGAGGCAGAGACAGGCAGATCGCTGGGGTCTGCTGGCCAGCTGGTCTAGCCGAAGCCCTGAGATCCAGGTGCAGTGAGAGAGGCTGTCTCAATAAATAAGACTATGAGTGAAAGAGGAAAGACACCGACATTGACCGATGATCACATGTGCACATGCACACACACATGGGCACCCACACATATGTGCACCCACACACATACAAAATGCATATTCACACATATGTGCACCCACACACATACAAAAATGCATATTCACACACACATGGACACCCACACATATGTGCACCCACACACATACAAAAATGCATATACATATGCCTACACACATGCATACATGCCACACAAATGCACACACACACACGCAGAAAGCACATGAAGATAATATAAAAATTGTGAGTGGGGGGAAACCTGTGATTGAAGTTTTTCAGAACCTTCATTCTCAAGGGAAAAATGACAATAATTATAGGGAAAATTTAATGTTAGGTGACCAATTCTATACAGTCCAATAAAAAAATATACCTGTTCCATTAAGCAAATTGCAGATTTTGAAGACACATCCAGAATTCAAACCAAAAGAAGAAGAGTCTTCGGAAATAATCATACGTAGGTGTTCCTGCACAGCTCAGTAACTGCCCTGTTTGCCACTACAAATCACACTCCCTGGAACGCCTGAACTTGGTGCTCGCTAAGAGGCGAGAGTTAATTTAGGAAGCGATTCCAGCGGAGGCATCTGAGAGCCGCAGCCATCCCGGTACAATTAGTGTTCAATTTGTAATCGAGAGTAACTCCCCCAGGACTTGCCCACTAATGAATCTGAAATAAGCAGCCTTTAAACCTATGAAGAAAAATGGCTAATTATAAGCTAAGGGTTACGAAGGTGGGGAAAGAAAATAAAGTTGAGATGCTGGGGAGTTGGCTCAGTGGTTCAGCGCTTACTATACAAGCATGAAGACCTGAGTTCGGATCCCCAGCACCCACCTAAAATTATGGGCATGGTGGCAGGAGCCTGTAATCCCAGTGTTGTGGGGGGCAGAGGAGGAACCCTGAGTCTTGCTGACAGCTAGTCTAGATGAATAGTTAGCTAGAGACTCGGTCTTAAAAAAATAATTTTAAGAAAGAGAGTAAATCCAACTTTTGAATCTGACTCAATAGCTGATATATTGGTTGGTCATGCCTAGAATCCCAGCACTAGGGAGGCAGAGGCAGGAGGATTGCCATAAATTTGAAGCCAGCCTGGTCTATGTAGAAATCTCAGGGTTATAGAGGAAGACCTGTATTCAAAGCATTAAATATTCCTACTTTGTAACCCAGGAGCTTAAGTTTTGTCTGTAGATTTTTTAAAATAGCTACTGTTTGGGCTGGAGAGATGGCTTAGTGGTTAAGGCACTTGCCTCCAGTGCCTAAGGCCCCGGGTTCAATTCCCCAGGACCCACATAAGCCAGACCCACTAGGTGGTGGCCCTGGTGCTCTCTCTCTCTCTCTCTCTCTCTCTCTCTCTCTCTCTCTCTCTCTCTGTATCTCTCTGCTTGAAAATGAATAAATAAAATATTTTTAAAATAGCTACTGTTTGAACCACATGTTTATAAAGGGGCAGATATAGATATTATTTTTCATATCATACGTATGTAGAGATGCAAAAATATGTTTTAATATGCTACTGCACTTACGAGATTTTATTTGAGTACTTTAATAAATATTTTAAAATATAAAACAGAAATGATGCCATTTATTACATTTACTTTTTTTAAACTATTTATTTAGTCCTGGAGAGGTGGCTAGGACAAAGCACTCAGGAGCCCTGGGTCTTTCTTGTCTCTG
Organism: Zapus hudsonius; assembly: GCA_004024765.1. NCBI lineage: Eukaryota > Metazoa > Chordata > Mammalia > Rodentia > Dipodidae > Zapus > Zapus hudsonius. The sequence continues at coordinate 14,224 of PVHP010020805.1, read as the reverse complement.
CTTCCCCAGTGCTGGGATTATAGATGTGCCATTATTCCTAACATTTTATGTGGGTGCTGATTATGGATTTGAACTCAGGTCCTCATACTTTCATGGAACCACAGCACCCTCCCTCCACCCCCTGCTACGTTTCTGTCTAGTACATTCCTCCTCTCCCTCCCTCCAGCCTCACTGGCCCTCTTCCAGTTACAACTGCCCCGTACTTCTTTCCTGGAGGTCTTTGCAGACACTGTTCTGTATACCTTCCGCCTCCTTCCCTTGGTCCTATGTCTCCTCGTTCGTGTTTTAGATTAGCTCCTCGGAGGCCTTTCCATTTCTAAAGCTTCCTCCTAGACTTTCTTTTAGTCTTTTAAACGGGTAGTTTGTAAGGTACAGTGAGAGACCCTGTCTCAAAAAACAATATAGAGGCTAGAGAGATTGTTCAGTGGTTAGAGGTGCTTACAAAGCCTGTCCTCCTGGGTTCAAGTCCTTAGAACCCATGGAAAGCCAGACACACAAAGTAACGCATAAGTCTGGAGTTCATTTGCAGTGGCAAAAGCTTCTGGAATGGCCATTCTCCCCTCTCAAATATTTTTTAAAAATATTTTATTTATCCATTTTTCAAGCAGAGAAAGACAGAGAGAGAAAGAAAGAGAGAGACAGAGAGAGAAAGACAGAGAGAGAGGAGAGAGAGAGCGCACCAAGGCCACCATCTTGTGGGTCTGGCTTATATGGGTCCTGGGGAATTAAACTGGGGGCCTCAGGCGCTGGAGGCAAGTGCCTTAACCGCTGAGCAATCTCTCCAGCCCCCCTCTCAAATATTTTTAAAAACAACAATATAGTGGTGGGTCTAGGAGATGGTTCAGTGAGAGAACCTGTCTTAAACAATCGTGGTGGCCTGGGAAGATGGCTCAGTGGGTTAAGAACGCTTACCATGCAAGCATGAGGGTCTGAGAGGTTCTAGGTCAATCCCCAGCACCTAAAAAGCTAGGCGTGGCCACTCATACCCATAACCCCAATCCTGTGAGAAGCAGAGACAGAAGAATCATTAGGGCTCCCTGAGCAACCAGTCTGACAAAAACACAGACAGACAGACAGATAAACAGACAGACAGACAGACAGACACCCCCTGAACCTGAATCTCCAGGTTCAGGAAGAGACCAGACCTAACTTTCTACTCTGGCTTCTGCATGAGCACTCATGGAGTGTGCATGTGTGCTTATGCACACGCATACACTGTATGGGCACATTCCACAGCACACATACTGCATGAGCACACACACACACACACACACACACACACACACACACACACACGTGCACCGCACTCCTGTACACGCATGGAAAAGAAAAACCAACAAAGCCATAGAGAGAAGAGGCCGAGACACTGACTGAAGGCCTTGGGGTCTGCAGTGGTTTAAATGTAAAACGACCCCCCCAAAGGATCTGGTGATTAAACACTCAATCCCCAGTTGGTGGTGCTGTTCTAGAAGGTTGAGGAACCTTCTAGAACAGCTTTAGGAGGTGGTCTCTCTGGAGGAGGTGTATCCCTTGAGGTTTTCTCCTCTGGGCTTCACTTTCTCTCTCTCTCTCTCTCTCTCTCTCTCTCTCTCTCTCTCTCTCTCTCTCTCTCTCTCTCTCTCTCTCTGTCTCTCTCTCTCCTTTCTTCCTGCTGAGGTGACACTTGTGGCTTGTGAGTCACAATGATGAACTCTTTCCTTCCCTAAGATGCTTCTGCTCAGGAATTTTTGCCTAGCAATGAGAAAGTTAACTGATTGATACAGAGTCCAAAACCGAGGATTGGGAATTTTGTCCTAAAAGTGAGATCCCACCAAGAAACATTAAGTGAGAAAGAACACTGCCTTCAGCCGGCTGCTTGGCCCCAGGAGGATCAAGCAGTGACCTACAGCATCACCCAGTCCTGGGCCCAGGCTAGTGCTGGAGACGAGGAGATGGAGGGAATCAGGGAAGTTCTAGAGGGACCGGAATGAGAGAGGAGCCAGGCATGATGCGCACGCCTTTAATCCCAGCACTCGGAGACTGAGGTGGGAGGATCGCTGTGAGTTCAAGGTCAGCCTGAGACTACATTGTGAATTCCATTCAGATCTGGGTTAGAGGGAGGCCCTACCTGGACCCTACCTTGAAGAGAAAGAAGGAAAGAAAGAAAGAAAGAAAGAAAGAAAGGAAGGAAGGAAGGAAGGAAGGAAGGAAGGAAGGAAGGAAGGAAGGAAGGAAGGAGAGAGGGGAAGGAAGGATGCAGGGCTCCGAGATTTCTGGAGAAACTAACGAGAGACGGCCATGCCAGTCGCTGAGCTGGAGGGTTAGAGGTGGGTGGAGAGGAAGAGTCATGTTCAGTCTGAGTTGTGTGTGAGAGGCGACAGGTCGGGATGTCTCATTACTGAGCGACAATGGCCCCGAGCTCAGCGGAGAGAAGTCAGATTCACTCTCCTGGATGCTGGGCTGTTTCATGTGGATATTCATTATTTATTGGTATTACAGGGGTGGAGAGAGGCGCTAGGCTTCTTTGTGAAATCCTTCCAGAAATGATGGTGTACACAAAGCCTTCATCTTGTCATACAGATGGTAATTCCAATTACAGTGTCAGTCCTCCAAAGATAACTAAAGACCGTTTCTTGTATTTTCCCCAAAGCAGATGTCCTAAGTACAGCTTGTTCTCCTTGGAGGCTCACCGAGTTTCTCACAAATACACTGAGTTAAAAAAAAAAAAAAAAAAAGAAGGAAAAATAGGGCTGGAGAGATGGCTCAGCGGTTAAGGCGCCTGCCTATAATGCCTAGCTACCTGGGTTCGATTCCCCAGTACCCACATAAAGCCAGATGCACAAAGTGGCACCTGCATCTGGAATTGGCTTGAGTCCCTTTGTCTGTCTCCTCTCCATCTCACTCTGCTTGCAAATAAAGAAATAAAAATATTTTTTAAAAAAGAAGGAAAAATAACGTTTCAAGGTGTATCAGCTCATGCCTGAGGAGGGTGAGGCAGGAGGATTGCTATGAGGTAAGGTCAGCATAGGCTACATAACCCTAGATAATTATAAAAATTACCCAAATACTGTTTTATGTTTCAGATTGCAAGTAGAAATTAATCTATATACATACACGAATATGCATATGTTCACATACATGTAGATTTATTTACATCTATTTATATCTCTATATACCTATATATCATCTATCTGTATATGTATATATAATCATCTATCTATCTAATCATCTATATACGTACTCACACACCTAATCCCTTGGTGTTTCTTTTTCCTTAAATCACCTCAGAATTCCTTGTTCTGGAACTCACTATGTAGCCTGGGCTACAAAATAAATCAATAGATAAAAACATAAATGGCATCCATCAATAGACAGGGTGATCGTTAATGATTTTTAATATTCTTTTGTTAAGTTTCCCACTGCTTCAGAAAAACGCATACATTAATTTGATGTCTTCTAGAGGTACTGTGTGCCTTGTTAGTTTATCCTCTGATCAGAAATTAAAAAGAAACAGACGTTCTAGCAATGACAACTAGAACCTGGAATTATTCAATTTAGGAGTGTATTTATTGAGTGAATGAAACGTTTCAATAAATGAAGGATTCATTTCTTTGAAGATTTTTATTTTGTAATAGGAACATACCAACACAATAAAGCCCTATTACTTTATTTTTAAGCTCTGACTTCAATTTTTATGGTTTCTACCCAAGGAATTCTGAGGTGATTTAAGGAAAAAGAAACACAAAGAGATTGGGTGTGTGAGTACGGATATAGATGATTAGGTAGATAGATGTACATATACAGATAGATGATATCTAGGTATATAGAGATATAAATAGATAGGTGTAAATAAATCTACATGTATGTGAATATATGCATATTTATGTATGTATATAGATTAATTTCTGCTTGCAATCTGAAACATAAAACAGTATTTGGGTAATTTTTATGATTACCTAGGGTTATGTTTATATCGTGTCAAAAAAAAAACCCATGAAGTTTATTGGACAAAACACAACAAGAAGCCGGGCATGGTGGCGCACGCCTTTAATCCCAGCACTCGGGAGGCAGAGGTAGGAGGATCGCCATGAGTTCAAGGCCACCCTGAGACTACAGAGTGAATTCCAGGTCAGCCTGACTAGCACGAGACCCTACATCGAAAAACAAACAAACAAACAAACAAACACAACAAGAGCTGTTTTGAGGTGGTGCTCCCACCAAGCAGGTGCTGGGTGCTCTGTGGTGGCCTAGCTTGTGGCCTGTGACTTTCACCCAGGCTCATGATCTGTGCAACGGCCTGATGAATGCCTCATCTCTGCAGAAGGGCTGAGCACCCACAGTACTTTCTCAAACCTCCTCTCATTCAATCCACTCTATCCTGAGACATCCAGGACCACCTCCCCAGCCTCTCTTCTTGCAGAAAATGGGGTGATGCTATCTATGTACCCCACGGAGCTCTGCCTCTCACTGGCGGTATATGTCACCTTTTCAAATGTACCAGTCAAAGGAAGTTTGACATGGAGGGGAGATGATGATAACAGTGCCCTCCTCAAAGGGTTCTGGTGGCCTGTGCCTCGCATAGAGCAAGTGGCTAATAACTCCTAGGTATCCTTATGTTTTGTCCAAATTAACTAGGGTGTAAATGAATGAATACCAAGTGGAATTTTCCCATTGTTTCAAAAAGACATGGAACACGGAGAGGTCAAAGGCTACCTTGTGTTACTGCCTGGCTGATGGTGGCAATGGTCTTATGGGGACCTTTGTTTCTTCCCTTTGACCTTTGACCTGCCCCTTCCTCTTCGAGTCACAAGACCAGGGTCCCCACAACCCAACCTGCTCACAGGTTCTTCCCAAATATTCGTTGTGCTTGTGGGAAATTTGTAAGAGTTCCAGATATCTCTATCCCTCAGATAAGAGAAGATAGGACTGAGGACCCCCACGCCCACCCCTCAATGAAGGGACCCCATAGGACTGTCCTTCCTAAAGCACTGATACCAAATCCAGCCGTTGGTTATGTGTGAGCAAAGTCAGCATCTTGAGACACTTGCTGCCACTGCTAAAAACAAAACCCAATTTCTCCCACGTGCCTCTGCCGGGAACAAGAGAACGGAATGATTATCCATGACTTCACCTCTTTTTGGGGTGTGTGTGTGTGTTTATATGTGACACAGGCATGTGTGTGGAGGTCAGAGGACAATTTTGGGGTGTTGCTCCTTGCCTCCCACTTCATTTGAGGCAGGGTATCTCAATTTTCTTTTTTTGTTTTTCTTTCTTTTTTTTATTGTCCATAATGAGTTGCAGTATTTAGTGGGCCAACAATGAGTTGTTATCCCCAATTCCCCAATGCTCCCCTCCCCATCCCCAATCAGCTAGATATCCTCCTCCGTGGGTCGACTGGATCAGTCCTTGTGGCAGGGGACCATGGATAGCCTAGGAGTCAGCCTTGTCCTCCTGGCCCAAGTGTGTTGGTACTGAGGGGTGCCATGCCTCTGATAATCTCCCCCACCACGGCTCTCACAATCTTTCCGCCCCCTCTTCCGCTCAGCTCCCTGAGTCGTGGTGGATGAGTATTAAGGCTGCTTTAATGTTGTGAGCTCAGGGGTCTTTTTGTTGAAAATCGTTGGTTTCTGTCTCACTGGCTTATCCTGTGTTGATTGAATGGCTGTGGCTGTGGGTCCCTTGTTCATCCTGTCATTCTCTGCGGTTTTCCATATGGATCCTCCACTATATGACTGTGGTGGCTCATCTCTTGCCAGGATCTCAGGTGTCTGCCTATGGTCAGATGGTAGGATTAGATGGGCCACAGCTCCCTCGCTGCATCCTGAAAAATACAAACACAATCTCCATTGGAGAGTGAGATCAGTATAGTTTAACAAATATACACCATTCTGGATTACCTAGATTCTATTTTTAGTAGCCTCCCCGTCAATCGCTCCCATAGTGCATCTTTTCTTGGGAGCCCAAGAGTACAGGATCCGGTGCATATCGCACTGATTCCCCAGTTCCAGTCAAGGGTTCCCCTTTACTAAGAGGAATATTTGGCCGAATTTAATAGCTGCTGATTGTCTCCCCCAGGCTTAGGCTCCTCCATTGCACAAGTGCTCCTTTCTTGGTTCGCTGTTCTCTCCCAGTAGGAGGTGACACCACTCAATTTTCGAGGCAATCTGGTCTGTAAATTTCTAGGAAATTCTGTCTCTGCTTTTCATCTGGCTGTAGATGTGCTGGAATTCCAGAAGCCTACCACACAGCTCCTGGATTTTCCATGGAGTCTGGGGATCAGAAGAACTCAGGTACTAGAGCTTTCTCCATTAAACCATCTCCCCAGCCTCATTTTACACGGTCAACATAAGACACTAAAACCAAGTGTGTGGGCAAATGATAACTTTTATTGATCGGAGGGTGGGTCGATTCGTGCAATACTTTTTCAAGGACAGTTTTGCAATTTCTATAAAACCTTGACCCAGAAAATCTATTTCTAGGAATTTATCCCATAGCAATAAGATACCCTGCAGCTAAATTTATCCATGTGCACAAAGACAAGACTAGAAGTGAATTCGGTGCAGCGATGGATTTAGAGGCAAAGGATTAAAAGCACAAGAGATCGCGGAGGTAGGATGACGTAACACTGTGTAGCTATCAAGGAAGATGAAGGGTCAGGGACATGGCCCCATGACAGTTCACTTGCCTGGTGTCATGGTTTGATCCAGGTGTCCCCCACAAACAAATGAATGTGTTCTGATAGATCGATCCTCAGCTGATGGCAGTTTGGGTTTTACAACCTCGATGAAGCTGTGTTGTTGGGGGCGGGCTTATGGGGTTATAAGCCATCTTCCCCTTGCCAGTGTTTGGCACACCTTCCTGCCGCCGTTTGCAGTGCTGTGGCAGAGGTGATGTCCAGCCCTCTGCTCATGCCATCGTTTTCCCTGCCAGGATGGAGTCTCCCCTCGAGTCCGTAAGCCAAATAAACCCGTTCCTCCACAAGCCGCTTTTGTTTGGGTTCTTTCTGCGCAGCAACTAGAAAGCTGACTGCAACACCTGGTGTGATCGATTCTCAGCACTACAAAAGGAAGAAAAGAAAAGAAAGAAACACACAAGCAATATATATGAATATGGGGTACTCATAGATATATTAACTTTAGATAAACAGCAAGTCTTGCTATGTAGCTCAGGCTCTTCCAACTCTTTCTGTTTGTTTGGTTTGGTTTTGTTTCGAGGTAAGGTCTCACTCTAGCCCAGGCTGACATGAAATTCACTATGTAGTCTCAGGATGGCCTTGGACTCACAGTGATCCTCCTGCCTCTGGAACTAAAGGTGTGCACCACGATGCCCAGCTTTGTTTTTAAACTCTAACCCCCCCCCCTGCCTCTGCTGTCTTTCAAGTGCTGGAATGACAGATATGTGCTACCTCTCTTGGCTTATTACCTTTTTGGATGCTGAACTATGCAGACAGAATTGACCCCTTGAGGGGAATGCTGTCCATGCCTGTGTGTGAATGCAGTCTTTCTGGAAGAACGGCCTCTGGGGAGGAAAACTGGGGGCAGAGTGGAGGGGAGACTGCATGCTTGGTAGTGTTTTAATATTCTAAACAGTACAGGTGTGTTATTAATTGGATGAGAGGTGGTAGGTGATTGAATGAGTGGACAGACAGGTTACACATGGAAAGACAAAGCCAGAAGAGAGTTGTCACATGAGCTTAGAGCAAGCGATCTGCCCAGCCTACCAAAGACACAACTTCCTGGACAGTAGTGTGGGTACACCTTAAGAGAAGGCAGGAGAAAAATGGTCACTACCATCCCCATGATGTGATCACAGAACAACCCCATACTGCAAGCCTGTGTCTCCCTCACACAGGTGCACACGGGGCTTCAGAAATCGGCAATAACCCTCCCCACCAAGGTCATGCAGTTTACAAGATGGGCCTTGGATGGCCAAGGGCAAAGCTACCACACATTCATCACTAACCAAAATCAGTGGTGGTAATGGCAAATGAATGCTACAAGGTTGAATTTGCCCAAACTGGGGGGGGACCCAGAAAACAAATGCATTCCAGGTTTTTTCCCCTACTAACCACAAGTAGTTTACCCATTTCAAACTACTTGGAAAATCAAAAAAAAAATGGGTGCCTTGTCCCTTTATGTCCAACCCACACCTGACAGAAGAGCTTCCTTCTCTGAAGGTCCCCTTCGATTCTGCTCCATGTTGCTTGGACCTACTGATAAGTGGACCAGGCCCTGTCCTGCCCACTGCAGGGGTTCTGAGCGGATCCCACTCAGCACCAAGTCCCAGCACAGCTGAGACAGACCCTCTGAGAGCAAAACCAAGGAGGCTCTCTGGTCTATGCTGTCCTCACAGGGACGAGGTGATAGCAAGAAGTTCCTGACATGGATTTGAAATGACTTTGATAACAATGGCCACAAAAAGTCTCCCCCCACCCTCTTACCCACCCCCACCAGCCACCTCTGGGAATGATATCACCTTACCACCCTGGGCAGCTAGCTACATTGGGGCAATGATCATGCTCGCTTGAGCTCTGCAGCCAGCGACAGCATTCCAGCCTTTGCTCCTGGTTCCCCCACTGTCCATATTTTGAATACCCTAAATGATTCTGGATGCACCAGATAAATATTGTTGCTTAAGAATGGGTGACTTTGCATATAAGCTACCAAAATCTGCTGGCTCTTACTCCAAGCAAGTAACTCAGTACAAATGCATATATATATATGTTTGGTAACAGTGAATGTTCTTGTGAAGCAATTGTGAATATTCAAATACTGTAATTGGAGATGATTTACATTGTTTTGAATTAACGAAAATTCCATTGTTAAGCACAAATACCGCTACACTAAATCACCGGGCTTTTAATAGGTCCACGTGAGCAGGTTAGCGAGCACAGAGGATTTATAGTGCTTCTGGGGAGCTGACCACTGTATTATGCTTCCTGCTGCTAGGTAATATGCATGACACATTTCTGGACACTAATTCATTTATTTAATAGTAACAGTATGCAAAAACAGAGTTCACAAGGAGGCTGACAAAGGAGGTATAAAAGTTTTATTAATCCATAGCTAATCAAAGGCCAGTGGAAGGACTATAATGGTGGCATTTACAGACCATATCGAATGTGAATAAATTAAATTTTTGTTTCCTAAAAATCTTACTAATAGGATGTCTTCGGCTTGTAACATTTATACTTTTAATTACAGAGGCAGGCCATTTGGAGCTGGTTTCTGGCTGTGTTTTCCTGAGAAGGTACACCTTTATATCAAGCAAGGATCAACTTGGACTGTACCATAAGCAACTGTCTTGAGACACCACAAGCTGCCTTCTGCTACAAAGTGTCATGTTGTTTATTTGCTTAATTTTACCCTGTCAATCGTTAGAAAGTTATCACTTGCTAAAAAAGATGAATAATATCGGTTTTAATTGAATTTATTTATTTGCAAGGAGAAAGAGAGAGAATGGGTGCACCAGAGTCTCTAGCCACTTCAAATGAACACCAGATGCATGAGCCACTTTGTGCATCTGGCTTTATGTGGGTACTGGGGAATCAAACTCAGGTCCTTAGGCTTTGCAGGCAAGTGTCTTAACTGCTGAGCCATCTCTCCAGCCCCTGTTTTATTTTTATCCCATCATCCCGTCACTACAAAGAAAATATAAGCATCAAGCTAATGCCTCAGTGGGCCAGTTACAGAACTAATGAGAGCAAAGCAAGAAAGAGTTTGAGGAGCGAGCAGAGGTTGTCATGGGGAAAGATGAAGAATCGCAAGAAACCTTGGGAACACCACCCTCTAGGCTTCGTTCACCACTGGATGCAGGGAGAATATTTGCTCATCGCTTCCAAGTGAGAACATGGAACAGTAAAGAACCTAGCACACGAACCTCTGTCGCTTTCAGAGTCTGAGCACGTTCAGAGCATTTGGGAGCCAAAAGCCAGCTCTGGCATGGTAACTCCATCTGAGAACTGCTCTTACATCGAAGGCAAGGGAGAGATCATAGGTTAGCAAAGATTTCTTGGTTATAACAGAAAGCACAAACCATAACAAAAAAGATTAGACTTTAGCAAAACTGAAAACTTTTTTACCTCCAAAGACTTAGTTTAAAAAATGAAATTGGAAAAAAAAAGGAAAACAAACATTCTGGATTTGTATCCAGAATATATAAAGAACAACTACAAATCTTTTTGTGTGTTTTTTTTTTGTTTTTTTTTTTTTGAGGTAGGGTCTCGCTCTAGCCCAGGCTGACCTGGAATTCACCATGCAGTCTCAGGCTGGCCTTGAACTCACGGTGATCCTCCCACCTCTGCCTCCCGAGTGCTGGGACTGAAGGCGTGTGCCACCACGCCGGCCTGAACTTTGAGCACACTTCATTAAAAGAAGAGATGGGATGGCAAACAAAACGTGAACAACTTGAAAATACAGATGAAAACATGAGATATCACAGCACCCTCACCAGGATAGAGGCTAAAGACATCTGAAAACACAAAGATGTGGAGAGGAAGTGGAATATCTCTCCTTCCTCATGACCTGGAGGGGTGCAAAATAGTACAGTCCCTTTGGAAAACCAAGAGTTTTTTTTCCTCTTTTTTCTCCCTCCCTCCCTCCTTCCCTCCCTTCCTTCTTCCCTTCTTTCCTTCCTTCCTTCTTGTCTGAGAGCAGGGCACATTAAGACCAAAAAAAATTCACATTTATTAAAATTCCAGAAGGTAGAGTAAAGGGAAAGCAATGAAACCCCATTTATAAAATAATAGCTGAAAAATTCCTGAATCTTCAGAGAGAAAGGGCATCTAGATAAAAGAAGCTTAATGGATCCCAAGTAGCTCACTTCCAAGGCAGATTAGTCAAAGTTTCAGAAGCATAAAATAAAGAAGGAATCCTAAAACCAACAAGAGAAAAGCTTCAAATCACATACAAGGGAATATCCATTAGACTCACAGTAGATTTCTCAGCAGAAACCTTATAGGGCCAGAGGAAAACAGGAGGTTATATTCAAAACACTGAAAGGAAAAAAAAAACCCTCTGCTAATTAAGAATATTATATTTATTATATTGACCTTTCACAGGTGAAAGGGAGAGGTTGAATAAATGGCTCAGTGGTCAGTGTCTGCTGAGCAAGTGTGAAGGCCTGAGTTCAAATTCCCAGAAGCCATGGAAGGCTAGATGCAGGTAGCGAGCATCTGTAATGCCAGCACTCCTATGGAGAGATGGGAGGTAGAGCCAGGAATGTCACCAGAATCTTGCTGGCCAGTCAGCCTGGTGTACACAGTGAAAGCAACAAAGAGACCCTGCCTTATACGGAGTGGAAGTCAAGGGGTGACAACACAGGTTGTCTTCAGACTTCCACGCATGTGCCTCCCCACTCCCCACTGCTACACACAAATGCTCCTCCTCTCCTCTCCCCTCTCTTTACTTACGAAGTACAGATATACACATAGAACTATATCTATATCTATCTGTATATTACACAAACCTGTATGTTTATAGGAACTTCATACAAATTTTCCTTAAGATAGAAATCCCTCATATTTAGATTAAAAAAAAACATTTTAGGGGCTGGAGAGATTTCTCAGTGGTTAAGGCACTTGCCTCCAGTGCCTAAGGCCCTGGGTTCAATTCCCCAGGATTCACATAAGCCAGACCCACAAGGTGGTAGCCCTGGTTCTCTCTCTCTCTCTCTCTCTCTCTCTCTCTCTCTCTCTCTCTCTCTCTCTCTCTCTCTGCTTGAAAATGAATAAAATATTTAAAAAAACATTTTATTTATTTGGGAGAGAGAGAAAGAGAGAGAGAGAGAGAGAGAGAGGCAGAACGAGAGAAAATATGGGCGCACCAGGACCTCCAGCCACTGCAAATGAACTCCAGACACAAGCGCCCTCTTGTGCATCTGTCTGTATATGGGCACTGGGGAATCGAACTGTGGTCCTTCTGCATTGCAGGCAAATGCCTTAATCGCTAAGCCATCTCTTCAGCCCTATATGGATTTTTTTGGATTTATTTATTTATTCATTTGCATGTGTTAGGGTCTCTTGCTGCTGAATGCCTGTCTGGCTTTATGTGGGTGGCTGGGGAATTGAACCCAGGATTTGCAAGCAAGTGCCTTTAACCTCTGAGCCATCTCCCCAGACCCTTTTAAATTTTTAGGCAGAGTCTCACTCTATCCTAGGTGGTCTAGAAATCAATCTGTAGCTCTGGCTAGCCTTAAACTCACAGAGATCCTCCTACCTCACTCATACTGGGATTAAAGGTGTTAGCTACCATGCCTAGCTGACTCATATATACTTTGAAAATTTTTTGGTCTTTTTTTCATATATCTTTTAAAGAGTGAATGGATAGATAATTTGTGATATAATTATGCCCTAAAATAGTATTCAGCAATAAAAGGAACCAGTGATACATGCAACAACATGAATAGATCTAAGAAATACTTCTAACTGAAAGAAACCAGACACAAAAGGTTACATACTCCATGATTCACTCCAAAAACAATCATGAAAAGGAGGCCAGACTATTGAGGCAAAGTTCAGATCAGTGATGTAGGAGATGTGAGAAGAAGGATACACCAAGGCGCAGGGAAATGTTGAGTAATAGACATACTCTGCATCATGGTTATAACTCAGTAACAAGGTGATATACATAAGCAAGTTTATTCAACTCTACAGCTCAAAAGAGTGAGTCCATTATGTGTCAGCCATAACCAATACACTTGATTGCAAAAAATATAGCAAGAGGCTGGGGAGACGGCTCAGCTGGGGACATGTTTGCCGCCCTAACACGAGGACCTGAGTCCAGATCCCCAGCATCCATGTGGAATCCAGGCATGGTGACAAGTGTCTATAATCCCACCACTGGGGAGGCCTTGATAGGAAACTCCTCAGTCATATTGTCTAGCTAGTCTAGGTGAAGAGGTAAGCTCCAAGTTAGTGTAAGAACTAGCCCCCTAAAAAAGGTGGGAAGTGATTGAGGATGCCTAACACCGACTTCTGACCTCCACACACACTGATCACCTATGTGCATACAAATATGTATACGTACACACAACACACACATATAAATGCAAAAAATCATCTTATATCCTATCTACTATATTCATATAAAAGATCATTTCATAACTTAGTGGTATTAAAGATTTTTTAAAATATATATTTATTGTCCATAATGAGTTACATTATTTAGTGGGCAAACAATGAGTTGTTATCCCGAATTCCCCAATTCCCCCCCTCCCCATTCCTGATCAGTTGGATATCAATCTTTAATATTTTTATAACCACAGATATTAAAGATTTGATATACAACTTTTGTATAAATACAGAGGGTTTAGTATGGTGGATTCTTGGTGTAAAAAATTATATTTGATGGGATAGAGAGATGGCTCATTGGTTAAAGGTGCTTGCTTGCAAAGCCTGATGGCTCAGGTTCAAGTACCCTGTACCTACATAAAGCCAGATGCACCAGGTTGCACATGCATCAGGAGTTTGCAGTGTCAGGAGGCTTTGCATGTCAATACTTTCTTTCTCAATAAATAAATTTTTAAATTTAAAAAAATACATCTGACGTATACCACACCCACAGTGAAATTTCCCTGTATAAAATAGTGAAACACAGTGGTGGTGGTGTAAGACTCTTTAATGGAAGGAAATGGCCTTCCAACAAGCCACAAAGAAGCAAAAAGTGGGGCTGAGACGGTAGTCAGTGTTAACATCTCAGTTAGGACCAACCAATTGTTTTCTCATGTGATCAACTCCATTGTCCAAAGGTGACCATGTGCCCCACCCCTCAGGGAGTAAGTCTGAAGTGAAAACCAGTGGAGCCTAACTCAGAAGAGCCCGGAAGACAGCTTCTGTGTGGATTTGTTCCCTGGTTCTGGGTAACACAGTGAGCCTCTCTTGGCATGACGAAATCATCAGCACCCTAACTTCCCAGGAATGCTGGTCTCCACTCCATAAACCAGTGGGGCAGCCAGCCATGAAGCAACCGAAAGGTTAAGCACACACTCTTGACCTTGAGGAGCAAGCTCTCATAGCGTTAAATACATACTGGCCTGATCACACCAAAAAGAGTCCTGGGAGCATGATTCAAGGCTTAGAGGTACCACCCATATTTATGTGACACAAAATCAATATCTTTCCCCTGTCTCTGTTTGTCTGGATCATGTTTAACTACTAAAGGGCCCGGGGGACATCATTGAGATTTATTGTTTTGTATTTTACATGGCAGGTGTGTGAGAACCAGAAATATAGGGTTATGTCTGCTTT
>PVHP010020804.1:20124-30308 GCA_004024765.1 Zapus hudsonius | reverse complement strand
AGGTTTGGTAAAATTCTTTCTGACACAGCTCAGTCTCTTCCCCTACTGCATTCATCTTTTTCTAGACTTCCCTGCTTGTCTACACTGTGCCCCCCCCCCCGTGTCTTTCTGTCTCCAGTTCTGTGGACTTCCTTTTTATATGCAAATTTTCTCATGTCATCATCATGAGGTTCCACTACCAAGGTGTGCACTCAATCACTCACCAAAATCCTGACCTGTATGGTCAGCTCCAAAATATGACAAGCTGTTTACTTTGAGGGCATTAAGATCTCAAAACATTTTGTAAGCTTTATTTCTCCTCAGATTCTCATTAAGCTGGAAGCTGTTCCATGAATGCCCTTGTGAGTCATTATTTCTATTAGCAAACTTTGATGACTTTCTCTGTTTCAATCTCATTTTCATCTGAGCAGTATGACATGATTGTACACATTATTCGATTCAATGCGCATAATAACATTTGGCCCTGATATAGATCAGGTTCAGAAGAGGGTATGATTTCCCCACAGTAGGTTCTGGTGCTATGGGTTGGATGTGGTTTATCCCACAATATCTTTTGTCTTGGAAGCTTCCTTGATTCCCTAGGTGGTGATGTTGAGAGATTTAGTGTAGAACCTTTAAGAGATGAGGCCAGTGTGAGTTCATATGTCATTGGGGTCTTACTCTCAGAAGGGATTAAGTATTTCTTGTGGAACTCTGCTTAGCTTTGGTGGGAAGGTTGTTCTAAAAACCTGAGTCAGGTCTTGCCTAGCCTTTTTGGATTCCTACTTTTGTGGTGGGATCTCTTCCTCCTTCATGTGATTCTGCAATTCTGATATCATCTTCCATGAGCTCCTTATTGGAATTGAGCCAATGCTAACAACCATTCCCTTGAATCTCTAGAACTGTAAACTAAATAAACCTCTTTATAAAGTTAGTTGCATCAAGTATTATAGTAATAAGAGATAAATTAGCACAACTGTTAAAGAGTAGAGTCAAAATGTACCTCAACTCTCTCTGACTCCACCATGCATATATGGTTTACTTTGCCACAGATGAACTGGCAGAAGAGGCATGGTCTTTCTGATCATTTTTTAGATTTTCCATGCAAAAGCCATCACTGTTTTTTAATCAAAACCTAGGATAATTTTCTTGCCATCTAATGCAGAAATAATACATAATTAGCAAAAATAATGGTTAACTTGCTGATATGGTTAACTTACTATATAAGGTACACTTACTTACATACCTCATCATAGCCCTGGGACAAATGTACTCTTCTTGTTACTACTTTGCAGATAAAGATTTTAAAATGTTCACTTACAGTTGGGTGAGTAAATGGAGAAACTGGCTTTTGAATAGCAGCAGCCTTCCTCTGGGATCTTAAACACTATGCTTTCCTTTTCCTGAGGGCAGAAGGTTGAGCTCAATGATAAGGTGATGCCATGTTGAGGGCCCATTGATAAGTCTCTACCATGAGCATCCCAGGCAGGTGTCTTTGTGGAAGATCATATTTTCCAAGAAAGTGTTGACAATATTTCCCATCTCATCAGATCCAAATATCTGACTTTAGCCTTCCTGCTATTGAGTGGTGGTCTGTCCCCCCCTTCCTTGACCTGAGTGAATCTTTGCAACTATTTCCATGGAGAGTCCGCAACAAATGACACAATATAAAATACTAGATTGAGTTGTAAAAACACCTTGTTCTCTTACAACACTTCTTGAGTATCCATCATCATGTTGTGAGGGAGTCTAAGCAAGCCACGGAGAGGCTCATCTGGAAAGAAACGAAGCCCTGGTCTCAAGTCCTGGTTGAGCTTGCAGTCAATAATCGGCACTAACTTCTCATGTGGTCATCATCTCAGAATTGCATCTTCCAACTTTGTGGTAAGCCATTATGCAAAAGCAACAAGCTACTCTTGCTGAGCCCTACTTAAAGTGCAGATCAGTTGTAAGAAAATCTAATGATTATTGTTGCCTGAAGCCCTTACATTTTGTGGTGGTTTGTTTTACTGTAATAAGTATCCAAAATGGCTCCAAAAATAATGTCCTCTCTACACTCATTTGTTGCATAGAAGTAGTGGTAGTGTCCATAGGGAGAAAGATATGTATGTTAGGTACTATCCTAAGCATTGCCACACACCTTATCTGGTCTGCTTCCTAGAAGAATTCTGTAAAGAAATTCCTGTTATTCCTAGTTTACAGGGAAGAGACTGAAGGCCAGAGAGGCCAGTGATTTACTCATTGGACCATCATATCACCAGCAGGCAGACGGTAGAACTGAGATTATACTACAGGTCTTTCTCATGACAAGCGCATGTCTTGTCACTTACACTACAAGGCAGTAAGTAAAACTGACAAGCTAGAAGCCTAGGACTGAAGAGTCTGGTGGAAGCTCAAGTTTTTCTCTAAAGCTAGGACAGTCGAGTGTTCTGCTATGGCAATCACATACAAGCTTAAGGTTTCCAAGTGAAAAACAGCAACAATGGAAATGATAAGGAAAAGAATGACTTACAGAGTACATATTTCAAGTACAAATGATAAAAGGTGAGTGTCAGTCGTGTCTTACATTAGGTGTTTCATAAACATGATCTCACTATCTGTTCTCTCGTGAAGGTATTTTGAACCACAATTCCCGATGAAGACATTGAATTTCATACAAGCCATAAGTTTCGGAAAGTCAAAATCAAGTAACAGTTGAAATGTGAAACCCTAGCTTTTAACCACACATAATAACAACTCACAGAGGGAACTAAGAGAGCATAAATACATTCCACATGAAATGAATTTCCTTGACCACTGGTCAAGGACAAAGTGTGGAATATGAATGACACATCTGTCAATAGCCAGCTACTGGGGAGGCCACAAAAAGAATGGTGGGTGGGTGGTCACTACAGTATCCTTGGAGGCTGGAAGCTGCTTTGCTAAAATCATAGGCATAACTACTGAGCCCCAATTTTTCCTAATATTTGGTAACATTATAATGACAGAGAATCCTATAACACTTAGAGATGCCAGTTCTTAAGGCTTTATGCTTGTCAAAGAATGGAAGATAAAGGACTGCATTTAATTCTATTTATGCAAACACTCCTTACTTCTGCTGGCTCTTTTGAAATATATGTGAAATCCCTTTGGAACCACGAGCATCTGTGATCTGCTCCAAAGGATCTATAAGAAACTCAACCAGTTCTAGAGGACTTTTCCACCCCCTTCCAAAGGAAAACCGTTAACTAGACAGCCTCAAGCTCGGGGTTCAAAGGTACGGTCAGCCCAATTGGTAATTGTGCCAATAGCAAATAGCGGTTTCTTGGTTTTTGCAAGAGATTAGTTACAGGAACCAATGCCGGTACCAGAATCTATAGATGTGTAAGCACTTTTCCTAAAAAAGAAGTAATATCTACATGTAAACAGGTACCTCCACATGAATAACTTTAAATCCTCCCTACATTACTTAAAGTATACAAAACAGACCAAATGCTATATAAATATTGTTATATAGTATTGGGTAGGGAAAGTGACAATAAAAATGCTCATGCATGCTCAATACAGGTGAAATTTTTCCAATATGTTTTGGGGTGTGTGTGTGTGTGTGTGTGTGTGTGTGTGTGTGTGTGTGTGTGTGTGCACATGTATGTTCAGATGCATGTTCCCAGACATGTACAGATGTGGAGGTCAGAGGAGAATGTGTCATGTTTTTCTTGACCACTCTTCAATTTTATTTCTTTGAGACAGACTCTCTCACTGAGCCTGCAGCTTTTGTTTTTTCCCTTTCTTTCTTTCTTTCTTTCTTTCTTTCTTTCTTTCTTTCTTTCTTTCTTTCTTTCTTTCTTTCTTTCTTTCTTTCTTTCCTTCCTTCCTTCCTTCCTTCCTTCCTTCCTTCCTTCCTTCCTTCTTTCTTTCTTTCTTTCTTTCTTCTTTCTTTCTTTCTTCTTTTTTCGTTCTTCTTTCTTTTTTTCTTTCTATTGACAGACTGGCTGACCAGCTAGCATGTTGGATGCTCCGATCTCCACCCCCTCAATGCTAGTAATATAGGTATATGCAGCCATGCCTTGTTTATTGTATGGGTGGAAGGGATTGAACTCAGGTCTTCATACTTGCACAGCAGACACTCTTACCCACTGAGACATCCCCGACCCCATTTTCCTAATGTTTTGAATCCACAGTTGGTTGAAATATGCACATACAGAACCTGTGCATATAGAATACTAACAATAGAACAAATTTAAAGGCAAGAAAATGAGAGCTTGAAGGGATATTTCTTTTTACTTGATGTTAGTAAGAGACTATTCATGGAGGCAAATGTGCTTTAAAAATAGAGTCACCTGTTTCCACTGTTTATTCTAATTCTGACATAAAGGGTATACATTTGAGTTTTACAGAAGGAGGGGACAAGGAACAAAATGCTTGTTGCCATAGGAATGAAAAATGATTTTCCAATCAGAGTATTATGAATTCAAGTGAGAATTTGAGATCAGAAGGTAAAATATTCCAAATTAGTGGCTGTCTATTGTCCTGTGAAAAAAATATACAACCAAGATAAAAAATAAAAGCAAATTCTGAAAGATATTATATATAATGTACACACATATGTATATATAATGATTTATATATATATGTATTTATTTAATTTTTAGACTAGCACTGGGGATATTTGGCTGATCTGATTTAAAAGTTAATGTCTTCATTAATTTAAAATCAACATTAAAATTTATTTTCAAACATTTTACTTATGTTGTGGAAATGACTGGGGCTCTGACAGATATTTAAAAACATTATGGAAGGACTGCAGTTTCTGAAACTATGTGTGTCTTTTTAAAAAAATTCATTAATTTATTTGCAAGTATAGAGATAGAGAGAGGGGGCAGAGAGAGAGAGAGAGAGAAAGAGAGAAAGAGAGAGAGAGAGAGAGAGCACATAGGTACACCAGGGCCTCCTGCCACTGCAAAAAACACTCCAAATGCATGCACGACTTTGTGCATCTGGCTTTAAGTGGGTACTGGGAATCAAACCCAGGTTGTTAACCATTGCAGGTAAGTGTCTTACCTGCTGATCCATCTCTGAAGCCACCTTTTGATTCTGTACTTCTTTGAAATAGCTGATGACATGATGTTAAGAATATGAGATTCGGAGTCAGACAAAAAAGAAAACAAAAACAAAAACAATGGATTCTAGTTCTATTGCTGGTTGTCTAAAATAATCTTAGGGCCCTTTCATTCAAGTTTCTGAGAATAATAAGGACAAAGTCCACTTCTAAGTGTTAAGTAGAATGATGTATTTCATAACCTAAAACAATGCCTATCACATAGCAGGTCCGATATAGCTGCTATAATCTCATGTCATTTGGTCTGGTTCATATGGATTCTTACTTATAATCCAATTCACATTGCATATTCAGGGATCACGTTTCCTGGATTTTTTATGTGGGTTATCAGATAACAGATTAGGATACTAATGACTTGTACACACCCCGCAAATAAAAGATGAAAGTTGATGTTACTTCTTTCACATGCAGTAGGTCCCAAGATGTGGAGATGACTGGGAGCTCTGACAGATACTTACAGACTTCGTGGAAGGACTGCGGCTTCTGAGGCTATGCATGAGTGCTTTTTAAAAAAATATTTTATTTGCAAGTAGAGAGATAGATAGAGAGAAAGAGCATATGGGCACATGCCAGGGCCTCCTGCCACTGAAAGCAAACACCGAATGCATGCAACTGGCTTTACGTGGACAAGGTGGGTGTTGACACCAGGGTCCCAGTGCTACTGTGAGAGGTTCTATGCACAATGAAAACATAAGTGTTGGTATCAGCATCTGATCCCAAGTCACCCACACCTGTCGAAACACTTTTGTTTCCCTATTTTGAATTAACAGGGTAAATAGAATATTGCAACAAAAAGAATTTATCAGTAACATGCTAAATGCATTAAATGTTGCCCTTATTAATGTTGCATGTGGCTATATGACCATGTAACTGAGTTTGCATCCCCACTTGCAGCTTGGGCTCTTCATCAGAATCAAGAAGCACTGAGGTTAGTCATTACTAGGCCCTTTCAGCAATGCTACTCTCTGAATCTGGTAAAACAAGCTATTTGTGGTGATTTGAATCTAAACTATCCCCTGCCTCCAGTTTCATGTATTGAATGCTTGTTCTCCAGCTGGTGGTTTTGAAGCCTTTGTGGGGGGTCTACTATCACCAGTAGGTATTAGTGGTGTGCTTCTGAAGGTCTCTGCCCCACTCTCTGACTCCTGGTTAGCCATAATGTGAACAGCCTGGGCTATGTGCTTCTATCATAGTGAATTGAGTTACTCCACCATCTTTCCTACCACAAGAGACTGCGTCCTACTGAAACTGTGGGACAAAATAAATATCTTTTTTGATGTTGTTTCTTTAAGAACTATAGCATAGTGCTATGAAAGCTTCCTAGTACCCAGGAAAATGCCTCAGCAGCGCTTCACTTCTCATGACTATCAACCTGTGAACCTGGCTACTTAGCTTAACAAGTCATTTAAAAAATCAGAATGATTCTTTAAGTGACCTGAGAATAGGCTACTTTATATAATAATACATCTCAGCTCTTCTGGTCTCATGAAGAGAGAACCAGGAAGGGTAATTCTAAGTTGGCAGAACTGGTGCGTTCAGAAAGAACAAACCAATAACTAAGTTAGAGTTGTAAGTGAGAAGAAAAGCACTAAGATTTTATCATCACTGGAGAAAAAACTTCCAACTTTTTTTCAGGGATGGGGCTTGAACTTAGAGTTCCCCACCTGCTAGTGTTCCATCACTGGGCTAGCCGACCTATGCAGAGTCTCAAAGCTAAATATTCTTGTGCTGTAGGCAGGGTGCTATTTGGTACTTTTTCTCTCAGAAGGCAAGGATAAGGCTCAACAAGATAGGTAATGTTTCAATACTCACACCACAGGTGAGTAGTGACACCCCTATTTAAAATTAAACCTAGCTGACTCCTTGACCTGTGAAATTTCTTCCTTATAAAGAAGCTTGCATTGGGCTCTGGATGCATCTCAGTTGGCAGAGTGCTTGCCTTGCATACACAAGGCCCTAGCTGCCATCCCTAGCACCTCCTAAAACTGGAAATTAGTGCTACATGCTTGTAATGCTAGTACTCAAGAGGTGGAGGCAGAAGGATTAGAAATTCAAGCTCATCCTCAGCTACATAGTGAGTCTGATGCCAGCATGGGCTATATGAAACCGCATTTCAAAAAAAAATTTTAGAAATCTGGCTTATTTTAGACATTTTTGTTAAAAAAATCAGACAAAATATGGCTACAGAATAAATTTTTTAAATGAAGAAAAGAAACAAATGTATATTATTATGTGAGTCTGCAAAAGACTTAAAGTGAGCCATTTCTATGTGTTGACTTACACAGCATTTTGCTAGTAAACAAGAGATTGTTGTTAAATATTTAGGAATTCTGAAAGCTTATCAATTCATAACCCCCTACCCCATGGACTGATTCAGTGTGCCCACTGAGGAGACTCTCCAGTGGACTGGGGACAGGGAGGAGGGAAATGGGGGTACCATCATAAGATTTGCTCATACAATGTATCCAATTATGGATAATACATGTATTTTTTAAAAAGAAAAAAATTCTGAAAGTTCATGGTTAAACTGCTAGTGTCTTGAACTTGGCCATAAGAGAAATGACACCATAAAAAATGGCAAGAACTATAAACCAAGGCTTCCTCTCCCCTGCCTGTAAAGCCACTTTCCCTAGACAGTGCTCACTGCCCAAATTTTCCCTGCTCTTGTGTATTGTTGTAGGAATTCAGACTTTCTTCAAATAGCACAATTTTTCAACGACCAAGGAGAAAGTGAATGTAGCAAAGAATGAATACGGATAAAATGAAAGGACTAGGCTAACCCCAAGTAGCTTCCAGAACACCTAGATGATCTGGGTATAAATTTTCTTTATCTTTTCTACTATGGTTTGGATACTCTGTCCCTTTACAATTCATACATTGAGATCATAACCCCTAGGGTAATGGCATTGGGGGAGGGCTGTTGGGAGGTGATTAGGTGATGAGGGTCAAGCCTTCATGAATGGGATAATAAAGAAGCCTATGAGAGACCTCTTGTGGGACCCCTCAGCCCTTCTGCCATGGAGGACTCAGGCAGAAGATTCTCTCTGTAGACCAGAAAATAGTCTCTCACTAGACATCAAATCTGCCAACACCTTGACCTTGGAGCCTCTAGGAATGTGAGAGATAAGCTTGCTGTTATAAGCTACCCGTTCTGGGGTATTTTGTTATAGGAGTCTAAATAGACCAAGATAGTTGCTAATGTCTTTGAACTTGGAGTTGGCAATGAGTTCAAAAGGAGTGATAGAACCTTTTTAAGGTTCTCAAGGCATAGCTCTGCCTGCTCCCTGTAGAATGTGTGTGTCAGCAGCCTAAATAAAGAACAGCTGTGTGTGCTGAGCTCTGGGTCAAATGGTATAGACTCCTAAAGAATTCATATTGGAAATAGAGACATCTTTTGGTCACAGGTAGTCTGTCAGTACCACGGGTAGCTTTGAATTTCCATTTTCCTTAGTTTTGTTCTATAAATATAACTCCAAAAAGGAAAATCCTTGATTTAATAGGTTATGCAAGAGATAACTGACCTCCACAGCCTCTTCATAGGAGATATATAAGAAGTGGAATCCCCCTGCCTAAGCACCGAAGAGCCACACGGAGGTCACCTCCACCCCCAATCTGTACGTGTGTAGTTCTTCTTGGCATGCCCACAGTGCACATGCCGCTGTGTAAGGCACGTGTAAGGAGAAACTCACTCCACAGAGGACTCCAGCCATCTGCCATGGTTTTGACATTGATATTCTCATGCACACATGGCCAATGCGCTTAGAGCTTTGGTAGGAGGTGAGCCAAGGCTGAAATAGGATACTCAGCGCAACTGTGGAGTAATACGATAGGAGGTCAGATAAAACAGGCAGCCTTCAATCCTAGGTGCAAAAGGGCACACAGAGATGTGTCTTTTTTAGTCTGTTGCCTGCTTGGTTTGCTGAGTCACAAGCCTAACTTCTGTTGTTGGAAGAGGGAACTAGTATCAAATTATCTGCACCCACAGAGGCAAAGCTTCCCAGTTTATCCTGGCAATCTTCCTCTTGTTTGACTCATTGAAATTAAAGATTGCAAAGACCTATTATTTCCTCTGTCCATCCTTGTGTGGCTGATAAGAAACAGATTCTATATCCAATACCTCTGCTTCTACCTCTTTATGATCTTTCAAATAGCTGAGACAGTATCTCTGACATAGGGGCTGTATCAAATCAACCAATAGTTATTGAATATCTACCCTGTGGTGAATTTCTTCATAGAAGCTTTATTAGCTGGTCTACTTTCTCATCTAAGGTGTAATTTGTTGATTTGAGTAAATTTAAAATGGTTTAGATGCTATTTATTTATTATATGTATTGTGTCTGGTGCTGTGCTATGTGAGTTGTGTTTATCATTGTTTTATTTCTACTGCCTGAAGCAGGATTATTATTCTCCCATTTTATAAGCAAAGATGGAGAGAATGAGCAATTAACTGGCTTGGAAATATAAACCAGACTCCCTTTTTTGTTACTTAAAGCCAGAATTCTTTAAAGCTGTGCTTTGATACTCTACCTTGATGCCAGTACAAGGTTGATTTCCCTTCTCAATATTATTTTAAAGACAAATTTGAATTTTTAAAAAGAGGGAGACATGGAAATATAGAAATTCCAAGAGCAAGGACTAGTCTGTGAAATCTCCAATCCAGCTGCAACAGCATCATTAAAGAGAAGCATCCTACTGATTGTCACAAAAGACTCCCCCCCCCCACATCCTGAAGTAATTAAGGGTCAGCCTCCAAGCTGAGAAAATAACAGTTTATAATTCTGGCCATTTTCATGGGAAGCAAATACAGTGATGTGTCCTTTTGTATGAGAGTCTTCCTTGAAGGCATAATGCTGAGGCAGAGCTGCATTGAAGCCCAGTGCACACCCCTAGAAACAGTAGTTTGTCCCAAAAATTAGCTTTCTTCCCATGAAGAATGTATTTTACAGCAAATTCTTCAAATATAATGTTTTGTTCCAACACACATGTCAATAACTGCTATCATTATGGAATCCATCAGAAGATGATTAGTTGAGACATAAATCCAATTTGGCATTCTCCTGAATAATATTCCTCTGTTAAAAGACTCTCTCTCTCTCTCTCTCTCTCT
>PVHP010020804.1:0-20024 GCA_004024765.1 Zapus hudsonius | reverse complement strand
TTTAGAGGTTTCAATCAACCTGTTATCAATTGTAATTACAACATAAATTCTATTTGAGTGTTCTGATTGCATAAGTTTTCTGCTGAAATCAATGATGAACTTGACTTTCACATAAGATCAAAGGAACTTTCTGGGAAATACTGGTCAAGAGACTTCTCAAAGTAAAACATCTTAAGTTTTGAATTCTATAAATTAAGCATTTACTAAGAAAATACATCTAATGAGTACTTTCTTATGCTCCAAACTGTTTCAAGGTCTCTAGTACATGTCATTTTCATTCCTGTGAAATCTCACTTTTCCAAGAACTGTGATTAAAATGTTATGTGGGAAAAACAGATAGAATCTGAAACAAAGGTGGTCTCGTCCTAAATGTATGGTCTTTTTACCACTCCCTGCTGGAAAACAACCTTAGCAAACTGAGCCTGCCAGCTGGTTTTGCATGAATAAAGTATTGTTGGAATAAAGCCATACCCACAGGTGTATGTATTATGTTAGAAACTTCTGAAATACAGTGAAAGTGTGAGAATAGAGACCCTATGTTTCACACACACTAAAATATTTAGTATCTTACACTTTTCAGCAAAAGTCTGCTGGGATGCTGTGTAATGAATTACAGTATATCCCAGAGAGTGATGAGTGAACATGGTACCTACTTTGCAGCAACTCAAATTCTAGTTAAAAAAACCCACAGCTAAAATAACTCTATCACTAATATATTTCACAATCGTTTGAGCTTCAAAATAAGGGGGTGTCTTTTTATTTGTCTAACTAATCACATAAACCCTATATAATCTTGTCAGATGAAATATTTTTTCTACCTCTAGGATTCCCTCTTCTATGAAAACACCAAGACTCTTAGGGTCTCCACATTCTGGTACATCAATCATAAACAAAATTTCTTAGTTGAAAGTAGAGAAGGTCAAAAACAAAAGTATCCCAGGTGCTCCCTGCCCCCTAAATTTATAATGTCACTGATTGATGCTAGCTTCTGGGCCGAATAGGAAAGGAGAATGTTTCTCTAGGAAACCCAATGACTTCTTGTGTATCAATTGCTACTAATTAACCTGGTGCCATTTGGAGTTGAGGGTCTTTCTTTGCATTGATCTTAAATGCCCCAGAACAACACCTCATTTCCTGGATTTTTTAAAAAATTAATTTAACATTTTAAATTAATATCTTTATTATGAATTGTAGGACCCAGCCTGGCTGTATATCTGAGAGCTAAGTTTTAATATGCATCTGGATGAGAGCATGGTAGCTCATGCCTTTGTTCCTAGCACACCTGTGCCCCCAGGAGGCAGGGGGGATGGCTGACAGCCCTAAATCCTGTTTACAAGTGCTAATAGGTTTTACTCCTGCTGGCTGTGTTCCTGTTTACTGAGCCCCCTTTGTGTAAGAGAGAAGGCAATGCAACACATCCCTAGATTGTATATAAGGTTGGATGCTAAAATAAAGTTTTGAGATCTGCTTGGACACTTCTCCTGGCTGCATGTGATTGTCCAGCGGCCACGCTCACCTTTCCTCGATTGAGCCAGGTCTCCTGCTGGCCAGAGAGACAGGCTCATTTAGCAGGGGGCCAGGGACCCGTGCAGTAACCTGGAGAAGTACCCGACAATGAATAATTATATATATTGTTTGAGCAAATCTTGTGATGGTGCCTCCATTTTCCCATTGGGGTCCCTCCTCAGTGTGCATATTTGATCTCTCCATAGGGGAGGGGGTTATGAACAGCACAAGAGGTAGCTAGCTTCCCCACTGCCACACTTTGTATGTTGTTGCTGAGGGGGGGGGGCGATGTCTCTGGATATTCCCCCCACCATAGTTCTTATAATCCTTCCGCCCCCTCTTCCACTGGGTTCCATGAGTTGTGATAGGGGAGTTTTAAGTCTGCTTTATTGTTGAGATCTTAATAGTCTCTGGGTTAAGGTCCATTGGGTATCATTGGTGTTCTGTTGGGTATCATTGGTGTCTCTTTCCATTGACCTTCATAGGTTATCTGACTTGCTGTGGAGGTTGGCCTCCTGTTTACCTCGTCACTTTCTCATAGGTTTCATTTGGGCCCTGTATGGTTTGCCACTGGTGGTTCATCTCTTGCCGGGATGTCAGCCATCATCCCATGGCTTGTTGGTGGAATTGGGTTGTCCCTGGCTCTCTCACTGCCTTCTGAAAAATACAAACAGAATCTCCATCAGAGAGTGAGATCAATATAGGTTAAATGAGACAACATTGCTATTTTGGCTAGCTCCTAATGGGTGTAGCCTCTCTGCAGCTCTCTGGTAGTGGGAATTTCCCCTTGGAGCCTGGATTCTTGGTCCCCATAGGATTTTGCCATGGATCCCAGTTCCAGCTAAGAGTTCCTTGTTACTGAGCAGATCTCTTGGCCAATCAGTAAGCCAATGACTACTCACCAAGGTTTAGCACCACTATTGCACAGATAAACATTTCTTTGCTTGCTGGTCTCTGTGTGTTCAGCATTCTCATGACAACCATTTGTATTATATATCATTGGTCTCTGCTTTCTCCAAATATCATTGACCAATTTCTCCTGACAGCTCATGCAACACCTTCCAGGGCTACACATGCTACCATCTGGGAGCTGGTTACCATTCTGGATCTAGCAGGATCTCTTGGCATTGTTTGATGACACTCTGTG
This sequence comes from Zapus hudsonius, assembly GCA_004024765.1. Classification (NCBI taxonomy): domain Eukaryota; kingdom Metazoa; phylum Chordata; class Mammalia; order Rodentia; family Dipodidae; genus Zapus; species Zapus hudsonius. The sequence goes on along the minus strand of PVHP010020804.1, from coordinate 17,371 downwards.
ATTTCTTCATCAATAGGGTCTTACCTTAGGCCTGGGACAGGTATTCAAGAACTTTGACAGAATTCTGTCAATGATTTGGGGACCTTGTGGGTCTCTTTGATCAATTGCTCAGTGTGGGAAGGAACCAATAATGGACAGGGAAATGCAGGCCTGAGCAATTTTTCTTGAGGTTAGGCTTCCTCCCATTCTGTTCATGGCCCCTCATACCAGGTGGTGCCCTCAGCTTCCTTAGTAGCTTATTGTATAAAAGTTAGGATTTTATGGTGTCAATTCATTATTAGTTTAGTTTATTGTATGATTCCCCCCATGTTTTCATTCCTGCTCCCCAATTCTTCCCATCCCCTTTTATAGTCTCTGAGATCATCGACAGTTTTTCTTAATGTTCAGGCTTAACCTGGTTAGGAACCATATATGAGGGAGAATATGTGGCGCTTGACTCTCTGTTCTTGTATGAGGTTGCTAAGAATAATCTGTTCCAAGTCTGTCCATTTTATTTAGAATTTCATTATGTCATTTTCCTTTCAGCTGTGTAGAATTCTATAGTATATATGTACCACAACTCTGATATCCATTTGCTCAGTGATTGGCATTTGTGTTGATTCCAATTCTTTGCTATTATGAATTGAGCTTCTATAAACATGGTTGAGCAAATGCCTCTGTGCTTCAGCGAGGAATCTTGGGGGTAGATTCTTGATATGCCAAAGGTATCCAGTAGAAATCTGTTAGCTTCCTGGCCAAATGTCACTGTCTAAGTAATGTAGGCTGCTTGCTCCCAGGGCTAAGGTAGCCTCAGTACAAGCACCTTGCTCTGAAGCTCTAGTATACCCTGATCCCTGTGAGGTTGGTCATTTTTCAGTATACTTCTCTAAATGTTGGTCACTTAAACATGCCTCAATTTCCATTTTCTGGATCTTAGTGGCAGGAAGTAAGACCTTTCCCTCCAGGATCCTAAGGGCAATGAACAATTTCTCTGAATCCTTTGACATGGCCTAACTCAAGGGATTCTCAGCTAACTCATTATAGTATTTCTAATTGTAAAAGCTTGTCATGAAACCTATTTTTCACTAGCCAGGCATGCCCAAGTTAAGCATGATATGTGATATCTTTCTGGATCAGATGTCACACCTGTATACTGCTATTAAAGAGAGCTAAGATGTAACTGAAACTATTCTTGTATTTTCTTTAGCTTTTGGCATTCCATTGGCAGGGATTTCCCAAAACTCCAGATCCTTCTCACATCTCTAAGCAGAGATCAATACATATCTACATTCTTGCTCAGATGTGGAGTCCTAAACAAACATGTTGACTTTTATTCTAAGTCCAAAATCTTTTTCTGTGGCTGCAGTGCTGCCCTTTGCAAATCTGCCTGGGCTGAATGTCTCATTGCAAGGCCCTTAGAAGGGGGTAGGTTGTTTGTAGCTTCCCAACACAGGAGCAGATGCCAACAGGAAATTGACAGGTTCATTTCAATTTGCCTTGAATTTATGTTTATTGGCTACTTCCTGAGCCTTGCATTGTAAGATTCTCTATGAGAATCATAATGTTTGATTAAACTTTGTAAGTGAATATCTTAGCTTCTCCCTCTCAGGTTGTTATGGTTTGTGTGTGAAATGTCATGCACAGGTTCATGAACTCTTGGTCCCCAGTGGGTGGTGCTGTCTTGGAAGGTTGTGAAACCTCTAGGAGGTGGGCCCTGGACACAGGAAGGAAGTCACTGGGTGGTAGGGAGCTATAGGTCAACCCAGCACTGGATCTGGCTGAATATTTTGCCTCCTGATTGACCATAACTCATATCTGCCCCATGGCCTTGCTGTCTCAGCTAGGAACTGCTCTCTCCATCATGCCTTCCTCGCCATGATGGACAATACCCTCTCAAACCATTAGCTAAAATAAATAATTCCTCCCTAAGTTGTTTCTTTCGGGGGTCTTAACTCTGCAAAGGAAATACTAATGAACATACAAGTTCAATAGACAGGAAGGGTCTCCTCCACCTTCAAGCAGACACTCCCTATTTGTGCTAGTTGCACATCAGCCTTCCATGTAAGAAAGTTTTCCTGCTGGGTGCTTGGAGACCCAATCTCACAGTGGGAAGTGACATCCTCTAATCTCTTGGTCAGCAGACATAGCCAAAAACATTTATATTACTCGTTTGTTCTTGAGATGATCATAATCAGGGAATGTTCTAGAAGCATTGAGATGATTTCCCTGTGTCACCTCCCCAACCTGGGTAGAAGTAGACTGAGAGGAAGACTGAGTGAGTTTAAATCCTGCAAGGACCAAATACCCCAGGGAGATGATTATAAACTGGGGGGGGGGGGTCTCAATTATCCTCAGTGAAAATTCCAGAATCACCATGGCGGAAGACTGGAGATAAACATCATATTGGAAGGGAGGAGTAGCCAATCACAAAGTTTGCTTTTCCTAGAGTTAGGTGCCTGCTTGCAAAGTCTGATGGCCTGTGTTTGACTCCCCAGTACCCACTTAAAATGCGCAAAAGTTGTGCATACATCTGGAGTTCATTTGTAGTAGTTAGAGGCTCTAGTGTGCCAGTTCATATTCATTCTCTCTCTCTCTCTCTCTCTCTCTCTCTCCCTCCCTCCCTCCCTCCCTCCCTCCCTCCCTCCCTCCTTGCAAATAAAGAAAAATATTTTAAAGGGGAAACTGGAAAGACGGTCAGCAGTTAAAGGCACTTGCTTCCATAGAGTTTAAAGAAATCCGTTTCTGTGCCAAGATCAAGACCTGCTCAACAAGAGCAGAAATGGTGGCTTCCAAGCTAAACACCAGTAAACATGACAAGTGCTTATGAAAATGCTTCTCTCTCCTTTGGGACGCATGCTCTTCAGTTTTGTGTTTAGCCATGCTGCTTGATTTAGACAATGCAAGACAATTGTATTCGCTTCTGCGTGGACAAATTTATGGCTGCAATATGATTCACCATGCTCTGTTTGACCATGTTGACCCTGAAGACCCATGTGAGGATGGTGATGTCCTAAGATCATGGTGATTCTGTCATGCTGGGGTTGCAAATGACTGCAACAAATCCATGCTGGAGACACATCACAATTAGAAAATCATCCTTTGTCATTCTGAGCCACTGAGATTTCAGTGGATGCTTATAACTACATTTAGCCTATCTTGGTTGAAAAAGGTGTTAAATTATAGAAAAATAAAATTATTTCAGTGAGCATAGAATGTTATGTTTTGTAAATTTGTAACCTGAGACATACCCATTTAACTTACAGGAATTCAACTGTAGCTTCTCAGTTAGGAAAATAACAATTCTAAATAGTGGAGCTGATTCTTCCTGCTATCTTTTGAGGCACACACATCCCAAGCTGTGATGTAAACTTGCTGTCTCTCTGTGGGTTTCAGGTCTCCCGGATCGCACACAGTGTAGGAATCTTGCACACTGTGAGACTCTAGCTGTTACAGATATAAGTTATTTCATGCAATATAACTCAAACACTGGCCAATTACTTCATCTGAAGGTTTACCAATAAAATACAAACCTCTTTCTGTGTTGAAGCAAAATACAGGCGGTACTGCTAGGTCCGCCTGTTCTAGAAAGGTATGTAGTTTGTGGAAAGCTTACCAAGTCTCTCAAACAGGTAAATTTCTGCCAGTGAAAATGAGAGGCTTCCTGAACCTTCAGTGTCCAATCTCTAAGCCCTCAGGTTCCCTCAGATCCATTCTTAGAATTCAGACAAATGAGTGGCCATATCAGCAAAAATGTCAGCCACCTGAAAACCTGAGCACCCACCCCTAAAGACCCAGTGAGTTTCAGGAGTTGAGAGACTGCATTCGTTTCTCCTCAAGCACAAGGAGCTCTCACTTTTTATTTACTTTTATTATTTATTTGCACATGTTGGAGGGAGGCACATCAAGGTTTCTTGCCACTGTAAACAAACAGCAGATACTATGCCACTTTTTCTGTCTGGCTTATGTGGATGGCTTGGGGATTGAACCTGGCTTTTTGAGCAAGTACCTTTAATTACAGAGACATCTTCCTATCCCCTAGCTCTACCTTTTAAGTGTTCCCAGTGCAAACTGTGGGTTCACGGTTATCACAAACTGCTTCAGGACAATGAAATATTTTCCCGCAAAGCCTTCCAAATACCCACTGAACTCTATAACATAACAATATTTTCCTTAACAGGACTCATTGGTAATATTGTTGATATACCCTATGCTTCACAGAATTGCCCTCTATTACAAGGGGGCAGTTTCAGAGCTCTGTCTCCCAGGTAGTTCAGCAGAAGGATAGTTTCAGGACTCCTGCAAGTGTATCACCAGATACAAGATCACAAGATAAGGCTATGGGATTCCAATATTTCCAGATAGTTCATATCCTGGAGTCTTCGTTTCCATCTTTGTGTGCATGTGTTCATGAGTGCAGGTTTACACATGCTACAGCGCTGGTGTGGAGGTCAACCTAGGGTGTTGGTCTTCACCTTCCACCTTGTTTGAGACAGAAGCTCTTTGTGCATCTTCACTGCAGACTCCAGGCTGGCTGGCCCACAAGCTTCCAGTGATTCTTCTGTCTCCACCTCCATCTCACTGAAGAAGTGCTGGGATTGCAGACATGTGCTACTCTGTCTGGCTTTTATGTGGGTTTTTATGTGGGTGCCACTGAGGAAACTTTGCAGCCTCCAATCCCTTTGTCATTGATTGGAAAACTCTCAAGTAGCAAGCTTCTTGGCATATACCCTCAAATCATTAGAAGTCTAAGGGCAAGAAAGCTATTGTCTTTCTTTGTTATGTTGTTTGTTTTGTTTTCTGTTTGTTTGGTTTTCTGGTTTGTTTGTTTGTTTGTTTTGGCCGGAGTCATCTGATAAAATATGCCTCTCAAATCCAAGGATTTCTGAATTTTACTCCCCGCCCCATAGGGAAGCATTTGAACAATTGAACACCAAAATGGTCTTGTTATTAAGTCAATTCTGAGGAATTCTCACACATAATCACTCTCAGACACTGCAATGTTCTTGGATCCTGTACACCTATTTCATGCCTCTTATTTTACCTCTGTTTTCCTATCACACCTGGTGCTGAGAGTTCTTAAAATGAAGGCCCTCTGGGCGAAATTCAAGGGCATATTTGGAGAGCATGCAGGTGTGAAGTTCTGAAGGGCAGAGTTTGGTTTCTCTCCCCTCTATTTCCTATTATCTCCACACATAGGTGATGAGTGAGCAAATTCTTCCAGAAAGATCTCAAGTGGGCATTTTAAAATTCTAAAATGAGCTCCTGGCAATGCAGATATCCTTTGAATATTTTCTGGATTGAGGCATCCAACTGACTAGTCCACCTCTGTTTATTATAGCCCATCTTCATAACCAAATAATAAATAGAGGGTAACAGGGCTCAAGTTGAAATGGCTGCAAAGGGCTCTGTAATAATGGACCTGGAAGATAAGGGCTCATCTCAAACAGGGAAGGAAGAGGAGCAAAGAAGACTCAGCTTTATACATTCCATAACCCTTAGGGTACTGGACATGGAGCCAGTGTTTCACCTACTATGATGGGGTGATTAGTGACACCATCTCACTTCTGAGTTAGTATATAATAATGTGACAGGGTATGAAATCCTGCAAAAAATGGGATCTTGGTTTTTAAAAGTTGATGAGTGATTTTTTTTATGATTTGGAAATTTGAGGTGCTTTCACTAACTCAAATTGGCTAATTTTATTGACAAAACCCCCCATCTTACATCCCAGTTCTCGGGGTATGTTTATCCCAGGACAGCTCTTTTTCTCTTTTCTGCCTGTTAATGTACTTTAGTGCTGTGCACATGATAAGGCTGTAAAACAACACAGTTAGCCTTTAAGTAAGCACAGAGAGCATTCCAACGGGTGTTGTTGCTTTCATCATCACTTATAGAGCTCACTAAATATTTGATCCATGATGCTTTTGGGGTTGACTTAGTGCTGGACTATGGATCTCATTTTGGGAATTGTCACTGGAGTAGTGACATCACAGAATATTCTCAAGCCCTTCAAATTTCCACAGAGAAAAATACCCTAAAGTTAAAGAGAGACGAAGTAAAGTGACAGAAGAAATCCCTCACCCCCATGAGGGTCAGGACAGTAGTTATCCATGATAGACACTTATGCTTAGAGTCCAGCTAAGAGAAAGAATCAGGATAAGACAAAACTCAGATACCACATAAAACACTAAGAGCTTGAGTCCTTCCAGAAGTGGATGCCAAGGTAAAATTAAAGGTATAAAGCTTTTTATGAAGAGAAGTGTCTGCAGGAGATGAAATGGGAGGCTGCTGGGAAATTGACAGGGCACCCGACTCCCATGGAAGTTGATCCGGTGAGAGAAAGAAGAGCAGAGGCACGGGTGAGGGAGGCCGAAGGGGGTGCTCTTGGTGAAATCACTGGGAGCTCTGGGGCCAATGTCTGATATCTCCCTTGCCCTGTGCCATGGTTGGCTGCAGCTTGGGTGCCATGCAGAGCACAGCAATTGGGACCTTGGTCAATTTCTGTTATTGGACTTCTGCAAAGTGCAACTCTATGGATGTCAAGATAACCAGGATGAACTGTGAGAAATACTCTAGGCCTCAAATATTTTAGGTCTGAAAAGATTACTGAATCAGGACTCAGTTATGAAGCCAGAATGGTGCAGGACCGGGGAACGCTCCTGCCCCCACATGATGGAGAGGCAGGACTCGAGCACACGGCAGGAAGATGACTGTATTACAGCCACCCACCATCCAAGTCAGCTCCCAGCTAATGCTGCTTTTGCTCCCAAGGGTGCTCGGGAAGTTTGATGGATGCTCAGATGTACAGAGTTGGTTTTGATTGTGAAAAATGAGAAGTGATCCTCCAGTGAGCTCTGTTCTAGTGTGACTAGTAAACTTCTCCAGTTCCAGAAATAGTTTGATCGACGACAGCATTGTAGGAATAACTATTTATTTCCCCAAAGGGACTACAGTGAAGGGAGCTGTGCTCCTGTGAACACATAAGTTCTGGTGGCTGTGTTCCAAAATATTACTGATTGTGGCTTAATTAGCACATTATTACTTTTTAGGAGTGGCTCACAACTGATTTTATCTCCCCACTTATTTAACATGCCCTGTATATTCCCACTAATGACATATTTTGCCACTTCTGATTATTCTCAGGAGATGGCTTGCAAAGCAGGCAACACCTTCTCCCACATTCCCAGGACTGAGGAAAAGCCCGATGGTAATGGTTATGAGGTCTGAGAAGACAAACACACTTCATTCCTCCTCAGGGAAGAATCATGCCAAAGGACAGGGAGTTCTCCTCAGTGGCTTACCTTGTTTCTTTCAGGCGGCTTAATTGGATGGCATTTTTGTTCTCTGATCCAGTTCATTCTCCCAGACATTATACCAAGTTAGATCAACTTTCCAAAAATACTTGGTCAGGAGGTAGGGTAAAGGGGAAGAATCTCTATTTTGATTTTTCTTGGTGTGAGTATGTGTGTGGTGTGCATGCATGCATATATGTGTGCACACATGTGTGTGGGTGCATCTGCACCTGTGTATGTGGAGGAAAGAGTTTTACATCAGGTCTTCCTCGATCACTCTCTACCTTATTTAGTAAGAATCTTGCCTGAACCCAAAGCTTACTGATTCAGCTAGTCTAGCTAGCCAGCCTGTCTTGGAAATACTCCACCGCACAGGTGCTGGGATTATTGGGGGCCACCACACCATCCACCTAGCATTTAAACGGGTCCTGGGGATCCCAAGTTAGATCCTTATACTTGCATGGCAAGTTCTTATTGACTGAACCATCCCACCCCTCAACCCCCAGACCCCTGCTTTCTTTTTTTACTTTATAAAATCTAATGTTTAGAGTTTTTATTTGTTTGGTACACAGTGCCATGGAAGGTAGCCTCTTAGAAATATCAAAGGATGAAGCTGTCTTCCTGGAGGAAAGGGATGTCCCCAGTTCTCTCAACTCAAGTCTCCCATTATCACCTAATGAAGTAGGGTTACTTTGCAGAAAGGGCATTTGGGAATTCTAGTTTATGTAATGTCATGGTTTGATCCAGGTGTCCCCCACAAACAAATGAATGTGTTCTGATAGATCGATCCTCAGCTGATGGCAGTTTGGATTTACAACCTCGATGAAGCTGTGTTGTTGGGGGCGGGCTTATCGGGGGTTATAAGCCAGTTTCCCCTTGCCAGTATTTGGCACACCTTCCTGCTGCTGTTTGCAGTGCTGTGGCAGAGGTGATGTCCACCCATCTGCTCATGCCATCGTTTTCCCTGCCAGGATGGAGTCTCCCTTCGAGTTTGTAAGCCTAATAAACCCATTCCTCCACAAGCTGCTTTTGCTTGGGTCTTTCCCGCAGCAACTAGAAAGCTGACTGCAACATGTAGTAATTTCAAAACACATCTGTGTTTGCTGATTTTTTAGTTCTTGAACTGGAGTGAGGAGCTTGGAGTCCTTACTCACGTCAATTAAGTATGGGGGTTTTTTGTCAGATAAAATCACCTAAGATTCCACAGGGCAAAAAAAAAAAAAAAATGTCACAAATGACTTTACATTGGAAACCTGGAGCCCAGAGCTTGTGACACTTGTTTATGTGTAGAAGTGATTTTCTGGAGAGGAAGACAGGACCCATGTGAGCATCACAGACTCCTGAATGACCTCTCCAGAGTGGAAAATCTAGGACCTTACTGTTCCTTTGTTTATGCGAGGCTTAGTTTGGATGGTCCAAGTTCAGAAAAAAAATTAAAAAACAGGCAAGAGATGATGAATTGGCCAGAGGAGAGGAAGAGGGCCCATGGATTCCATCTGCTTTCCTCAACTCAATCCTCCTGGTCACATCACAGTCTGGTAGAAGTCTAGCTCTGAGAAGAGTCTCCCAGGAGATGCTCAGAGCTGACTGGAATTGCATGAACCCTAATCAGAAGTAGCACCTTATACCAGATAGTACTCTACTTTTTCAGTGTTCATACATGAATGGGAAAAAAAAAACTGTTCCTTTAGCAAGAGTTTGCTGAGAGTTGCAATCTGAACCCACTTTTGCACTGCCAGTCACCTCTGAGGACCACAGAGAGAAATGTGCCTGTATTAATGATTCCCCGGTGCTCTTTCTGCTGTACAGTATGGTTTGACTATCTGTCTCCTCTGAAACACAGGTCAGAACTTACAGCTCAGTGTGATAGCACTAAGAGGTGAGGCCTCAAGAGATGAGGGTAGAACCTTCTTGAATGGGAATAGCAGCTTGTAATGGTTGGACTTAGCTAGGCACTGTCTCTTTTGCCATGAGAAAACACAGTGCTCATACCCTCTGCAGAATGCAGCAGCAGGGGGCAACTTAGAATTAGCATGAAGCCCTCCCTCACCAAAACCAGAACCTGCCAGTGCCTTGATCTTGGATTTCAAGTCTCCAGAATGGTAAAAAATAAGTTTCTTCATTTTAGATATTTTCTTATAGTGACATAAATGGATTGAGATAGCATCATCTAGTGATTGGGAGGAATTGGAGCCTGGACAGATGCTCATGATGGCTCAGGGTGAGAAAAAAAATCTCAAAACCAAATTTCTTCTCCCTGGCCATTTAGTTCCCATTGGACCTTCATTCTTAACTGTCTCTCTGTGCTAGCCTCACTAATGTCCTTTGAAAGAAGCAGCTGAGCCTGCGGTGCTCCCTCTCCATCAACCCCTCTCTGTTTTCATGGCACTGATCACTGTCTTCACTTATTTGTGGTATCATCATCCTCTAGTCGACAGAATCTCAAAGGAAACAACACTATATATGTTTTCTTCACTGCTGCATTTTGCAGGAAATGTTCTCTTATTATTTACTTGGTGAAGTTTGAGCTGAAAGCATGTAATCTTCATATTTTTAAACAAATCTTTAGATGAGAACTGTAGTTCTAGATTCTCTTGGGAATTCCCAGTTACCTCTGAGGAACCTCCAGGAGGAACATTCTGTGATAACTACTACCCTATGTTCTCACTACTATATGCTATGGCTTAAGTATTTGTCTCCTCAAAGAGCTTATATTTATTTGTTATCTATATTTCTTTTTCAAAAATAACTCTTTGAGAAAGGCTAGTATCACATCTGTATTCCAGAGATCAGAAAGTTAAGGGCCACAGAAATAAAATGCTGGCCATTTGTACCTCAATATATTTTGTGGTATTTTTTGCATGTTAATATTTATTTCTTCTTGCACACTGGCTGTTTATTATTGGGTTCTCCTTAAATGAGGTATTCAGCATGATTCTCCCCAAATCTGTGCCAGTAGAGTCTCCCCCACAGAATAATAGACACATACCTAAAGGCCTTGAAGGAAACTGAGTATGAAATAATTAGATCTATTATTCAGTCTTCTGTGTAATGTAAGTCCCCCAAGCATCAGGAAATGATGTTTTTTTTTTCAAACAGGATTTGCTGTTATGCTTCCTAAGCTATTCATGTCCCAGACATTTTGATCTTCCACCAATTAAAATTTCCTAAGGTAACCATCCTGTGATTGCCTGTGCTATGAAATAACATGAGAAAGAGCTGGACTTGAACTCCCATAATCACAAACACAGGGCACTTGATTCAGGCCTCCATCACTAAAAATGGTCTATATTGGTTTCTGGTTTCCAGGAGTGCTCATCTTCGCTCCCCCCATCAGTTTAGGACATACACTCAGCCTTGTAAGCACTGGTCAAGAATGGTCTCCAAGGTTGTGTGACTGCAAAGAGTAGGCACAAGCCACACACACAGAAACTCCTTGTGGGAGTCAAGCATATACTGATCAGTGTTTGTAGACAGCCAACATTTCTACACAAGCCTCCTGAGCCCCAAAGAAAAACAATTATAGTCATGATCCTCACAGTAAACTAGCACAGTTGTGCTATGATTTGGGGTAGGGTGTGTATTTTTTTCATGTTTCCTCCAAAACTTAGGGCCTCTGAAATCTCAAGAATGTAGGCAGCTCTCCATATCTGCAGGTTTTATAGCCATAGACTCAGCCAATCATTGAGCAAAAATATTCAGAAAAGAATACATCTCTACTAAACCTGTGTAGACTTCTTTATCCTTGCCATCCACACAATACAGTGAGATGACTATTCACATGGTATTCACACTGTGCTAGGATTATCAATCATCTAGGGATGGTTTAAACGACACAGGATGCTATGCGTGAGTTCTCTACAAATGCTATGCCATTTTCTACCACTTTCATCTGCAGATGTTGATATCTAGGGCGCGGGTGTCTTGAACCCAATCCCCTGAAAATACACAGGGACAAGTCTATTCTATATGATTACACTCTTAAGGCAACAGGCAAATCATGTCATAGGTCCTCATGGTGGAGAAATGACTTCAGAACCATTGACAGTAGTGTGCCAGCAAGTAACCAATGTTGTAGGCTAGCATGCTATGTGCAGGGACCACGACACAAGTTACCAACAGATGATAGGTGAAGTCTAAAGACTTTGAAGACATTGAGTGATAGGATGTTCAAGTTTTGTTCATATCAATTGGATATGATATCCTTGAAAAAAGATTTTCTGTTTTAAATAATAAGATTTCTAGTTAAATGGAGTACCAGAAAAATAAGCCTACTATGAATATAGAGGCAATCTATGTTCTGAAAATCACTAAATAAATTTTATCAAAAATTTATATTAAAAAATTATATTAATTTATTTATCTTGGTTAGAATACACATTGTCGGATTTTATTGTGGTGTTTGTAGTATATTTTTTGGTATCTCTTCCTCTCTTTTCACCATCCCCTTCCTCCCCAACTTAGCTTTTCTGCCTTCACACTACATGCTTCCTTTTGTCATTTCCCCCTTCTCATTACCTGTTATTTCCTTCTCATGGTCTCCTATCTCAAATAATTACCTGTAATCAGTCTCACATCCCTTTATTTATACACATACAAACAGTAAAAGTTAGGATACACATTTGAGAGAATATGTGATCAATAGTGACATGATTATTATGGGGTAACCACCTGCTTTCTTGATCCCACTCTATGGGAAGGAATTCATGCCTAGCATTGAAATCCTAATAAAAATACCTGTGGCTAGAAAGGTCATATAGGCCATATACATGGAGGAAGATACTACTGTTGTTTAGCTAAATACATATATAGTGCCCATCAAGTGGCCCGCCCCCAACAACACAGCTCCAGCGAACTTGTAAAACCCAAACTGCCATCAGGTGAGGATCGATGAATCAGAACACATTTGTCTGTGGGGGGCACCTGGATCAAACCATGACAGCTTGGAAACAGTCTTCTGGACATGAAGTGGCCATTGCATTCTTGACCTCACATGGACCTGCACAAGACCTGTATAGCATTGGGCCTATCAATATTTCATCACAGATAATGGAGAAGTGCAAGGGGGGATAGAAACAGACAGACAGACAGACAGACAACAAAATAAAAGAGAAAGTAGCTGGAAAGAAGAATGGATTTATTGGAAGGGGACGAGTGAGCTAAGAGGAACAACAAATGGTGATGGGAGGGGATTATAATCAAAATGCATTATAAACATATATAATAGTTGTCAATAAAAAGTTTACAAAAAGAAATTGAGTTTTGGTATTTTTGTGGGTTTATTTAAGGCAGGGTCTCATTTTGTAGCCCAAGCTGACATGAAACTCACTATGCTAGCCCAAACTGGCTTAACTCATGGTCATCCTCCTGCCTTAACCTTCCAAGTACTGTGCTACAGATGTGAGCTACCATATCTGGCTTGTAAACTGAGTTTGGGTGTCCAATCGTGCCTCATACAAAGACTGCAGTTTCTATTTCTGAAATGTATGATGGAATGAAGTAAAGGCAGAGCGCCAGCTAGATGATATTACTCTAAGTGGGCATTAACAAAACAGTGACCACGCTAGCAGCTGATATGTATTACTGGGTATTACTGGGTCAGTCATGCACAGAGAATACATTACAATACTTGCTCTCTAATTTATAACAGAGATCAAGAGCCAAACACTTGTAATACAAGACCAGGAAGGGAATATCAATGTATAAAGTCAGTCAGTGTACGACAAGTACTGGTGGAGATAGTGGCAAACTAGGGGTCCTTTTCCTGTCTAAAGGAAGCCACTTAGATTCGCCTTCAGTTGGGAGTTGTCCTGTGGTCATGATGACCTAATGCTGTCAGATCTTCCAATTTTGCAAGAGATGATGGGCTCTGATTTGTGCAGGCATCTTAGTTACGAAGAGTGCAGGAAGGTCTTGGACACAATCACATAAATCTATCACAGCAGAGAAATGCCCTTCCATATGCATTGAGTGTGCTTTGAAGATTTTTATTGGTGTCATGGTTTGATCCAGGTGTCCCCCACAAATGAGTGAGTTCTGAATGATTAATCCCCAGCTGATGGCAGTTTGGGTTTTAGAACCTCAATGGAGCTGTGTTGTTGGGGGCTGGCTTATGGGAGTTATCAGCCAGCTTCCCCTTGTCAGTATTGGGAACACCTTCCTGCTGATGTGTGTAGTGCAGTGGTGGAGGTGATGTCCACTCCTCTGGTCATTCCATCATTTTTTCTGCCATGATGGAGCTTCCCCTCAATTCTGAAAGCCCTTTCCTCCACAATCTGCTTTTAGTTGGGTTCTTTGTTGCAGCAAGGAGAAAGCAGACTAAAATGGATTTTGTACCAGGATGTGGGATCTGTTGCTGCTAGAACCCCAATTCTGTGGCTTTGGCCTTTTGGAACTGATTTTCAGGAGGAGGAATGTGGAAGAGTTTGAAACCTCAGCCTAAAGACGCCTTGCAGTGCTGAATACAGCTTGATGGACCATTCTAGTCAGAGTTGAAAGACCTGAATGAAGTAAGAACTATGGACTGTGAGGTTTGGCTTACAAGGGTGAGAAAGAACTTTGTCAAGACTGTGCCAGAAGCAGTTTGTGTGAGAGGCTTGCTGCATTCTGCCTGTGTCCTGAGAACTTGTGTAGGGTTGTATTGCATTAAAGTGGACTGGTGTGAGCAGAAGGAGATGGCACAGAAAGGAAAAAAAAAAATCTCTGGGCCAAAACAGCTGCCTGTTCAGCTGCAATTGTTTGAGAGATAACAACAATTGAGATTGGGCCAGGTGATCTTCATTGGGACAGCTGGAAGATTGTGGGCTCTTTGAAGTAAGGGGCCTGAATGCTGAAGGAGGTTTCCTGCTTTTCAAAGTCGGCTCCCCCCACCTGGATTAACAAATTGGTATCCCACCTGGTAGGTACTATGGAGTATAAAAAAATGCAGAAAGAGAGGGTCACTGGATTTGAAACACAGTTTTGTTTTTGAAAAATGGCTGTCAGCAGTGTGAAGCATGTGTGCTGGATTGCCTGCATGGAGACCTGATGGAGTCATGAGGATGAACCCTGGGTTGCAGTGAAGACCCAGTTAGATGCCAGGACTGGGGGATAGCTGCCAAAGAGAGCTCCCAGCACCCTAAGAAGTTTTCCTGGACTGTAAGTAGCCGAGCTGGAGGGGCCCAATTGGAACTCCAAGAGACTTGTTATCAAACCTGGAGACAGTTTGATGTTGTCCTGATTGTTTTAAATCTTGTATTGGTTCAATTGGTCTTTGCCATGCCCAATGCTATCATTTGGAGATTTGCGGTATAAATGTTCTGTGCCATTATGTTTTTTTTTTTTTTTTTTGGTACTATGGCTCAGTTGAAAGAAAAAATGTGGGGCTTATGCAGTTGAGCTAAACACATTGTATTTTACATCATGTATGATTATTAGTTTGTGGGTGCTAGGGGCAGACTGTCATGGTTTGATCCAGGTGTCCTCCACAAACAAATTGTAGTCTGAATGATCTATCCCCAGTTCCCCAGCTGATGGCAGTTTGGGTTTTACAACCTCAAGAGCTGTGTTTTTGAGGGTGGGCTTATGGGTGTTATAAGTCAACTTCCACTTGCCAGTGTTTGGCACACCTTCCTGCCGCTGTTTGCAGTGCTGTGGCAGAGGTGATGTCTACCCCTCTGTTCATGTCATCGTTTTCCCTGCCAGGATGGAGTCTCCCCTTGAGTCCATAAGCCAAATAAACCCATTCCTCCACAAGCCACTTTTGCTTGGGTTCTTGCTGTGCAGCAACTACAATTGGATACCATTGGGAAGAGCAACTGGTATGTTTTATGTGAAATGTCCAAATTCAAGATAGAAAGTTTTTCCTATATAGAGTTCTTACATCATCACAATAAAAAAGTTTTGGCTCAAGTTTTGCAATGTATAGCAACTAGGACAACTTCCTGTCTCCTTCAATTGATATGAAGTCTCTCACAGGTCCCACAAATCAGCTTCCATGTAAATGAAGTAGGCTCTTTTCATCATGACTTATTTGACATGGTTTTGGTTCCTCCCACCAGCTATCTTGGGTATATTTAGTCAATATTTTTCAGTCATTTACTGTGTCCTTTTCTAATAAGATTTCATAAGAAAATCCACCTGAACGTAAAACAGAAGAAAAACCTACCAAAGAGTTTTTAAAACAAATACTGATGTTTCTCTCTCTCTCTCTCTCTCTCTCTCTCTCTCTCTCTCTCTCTCTCTCTCTCTCTCTCTCTGTTATTGGAGATCAAACTCAGGACCTCATGCATGCTAGACAAGCACCTTACCAATCGAGCTACATCCCTAGCCTAGGCTTTCCCACTATTGATCCTTAGATAGCCTGGCATGTATTGAAACTCTTTGTCTCCCTATCTGTTCTTCCAAAGGTCCTTAATAGAATTCTGGTATTACCTCCCAGAACATGTTTCTCTTAGATGTTTACCATTGTTGCAATACTGCTGTTCTGTGCTCATAGTTTTTGACTTGACCCAATATATTTAGGAACATTCTATATACATAGTCCATATGTAGGTAATATGTGTAATATATGTTACAATCCAGATAAATAACAGAAAAATAAGGCCACACTGAGCTAAGAGTCTTATTAAAAGAAATGAAAAAACTTATTATCTTTACAATACTACCAACACAATAATCATGATGGACATTTACTAAACTTCATATAAGTTTATCATTGTATTAAGTGACATATAAAATCACATCTTATACATAATTCTACTGTTGATAAATTACCCTTATTTCAATTGATAGTAAAATGAGTTTAAGACTAATGAACTGATTTATGCAAAGTTGCACTAATAATAAAAGTAGATTCATGAATTCAAATCAAGAATGTTTGATCCAAGACCCTTTGACATCATAAATATTACACTATGTAATGTATATATGAATTGTAATGAACTAATTTAAATTAAGTTATAGCTGTGTGACTATGCATAGATAGAAAACCCAATATAGCCTTTGTTTATAGGGATAGAGAGGGTAGTTTTGATCCCATAGAAATTAGAGACACAGCAATGCCAGACAAGCTTGAGCCTGACACTTAGATTTAGAGGCTTGGCCACATGGCATGTTATATTATGTCTTCTCCCTTCTACATTCTTTCCCTTGAGCTGTGAGTTGGTTGAGTCAGTGGTTGGGGGTGGGGGAGAGTTAGATCAGGTTATTTTTTCCCCTGACCCTTCTACTGCACCAGTGTGGGAGACTTCTCAAGGTGACCACTGATGTGCAACACTATCTCATTACAGCCTATCACAGTGAGTTCTATAACCTCACTCTCCTCTGTCTTCATGTGTGGAGGTAAACTTTGACTTAGGATACTCCCTCCTTTGTAGCTTATAGTATTAGTAAGCTTTCCTTAACTTCCAATTTGAGTGCTCTTTCTTTTCCTTTTCCCCAAACTGGTTCTCCAGGGTAGAAAACCAGTATATAATGGACTATGGATCAAAAAATGGTGGCCCACAGCCTTCCCTTTCAGCCTCATTCCTGCTCCTAAGCCTTCTGCCTTTCAGTCCCTCTTTTTTAAGTTGATTTGGTTTATTTAAATATATATTGGCTCTGGCAGTCGGCTGAGAAGAGCTACACACCAGGCCCAGCCTGAGCCCTGATTTGATGTGAGCAGAGCCACGGTGAGAGGATTCTCCACTCACACCAGGGAAAACCTGAAGATGACAACAGAGAGCAGCTGGCAGCTCCTGAAGAAGAAGATCCCGGGGACCAGACCAGCAGGTCCTCAACAGCTTCAGGCACCCTCTCCTCACTCAATCACCAGCACCAGGAACCTCTGAAGAACTGGGGACCCCAAGGAACCAGAGCCACCCTGCAGCTACACAGCATCCAGCCCAGCCGATCTGAACAACAGATCCACAGACCAAACCTGCCTAGCTGAGCCCACAGCCTGACAAAGAGGGAACCAGCATAGGTGAGAGGGAAGCCATCCCAAAAGGTAACAGGGCCATCTTACACTGGGGTAACAACTACCCCAAAGCCAGGTATACAGACCTGCACTGGAAGTGCTAACAGCACCTTCTATGTCAGGGCAGGTTATGTGTTAGTTGATTGATGTACCTTTGGTCAGC